>JAPDSC010147324.1:5491-19710 GCA_026290005.1 Latrodectus geometricus
AAAGGACTCATCATTATCTTTCCATTTAGTCCAGTCGGGTACATGCAATTTTCTTTACTGCGATCTTTATACTACAATTTTATAAAGATCGATAAGCCAAATTGTCCATTGATCTTAATGGCATGCAATTTCTTTTTATGGTATTATATCAAAGTTCTTGTTTATAAGCCATTACAGAACTAGAAATGCAATGAAGTTAAAAGAACCACTGCTAAATTAAGAGTTGCTGACACAGAGAAGTAAAACGAGAAGAAAAATTTTAATTACAAAGCCACTGTTAGCATTTATAAACGCAAAATTCAATGATTTGTCACCAAAAATAAATGGAAATGGTTTCTCGCTTGAAGGATTCAAACTTTTATGAGAATACTTAATATTAAATATTTCCTATATCATAATTTGTGTGTATAAGTATTTCCTACATTTTACTGATTTTATGTGAGCTTAAATCTTTGGAAAATTTTTTATAAGCATATCAAAACGCATATTTTTCCAAGCATGAGCATTTATCAATTTATACTTAAAATAGTATACTATATAAATAATCGTAATCAAAAGGGATTGTTTTAGAAGGGTAAGTTTGGGCTTCCTATTTTATTAACGACTTCGAAATATTGAGCTTATGATTTTTTATCGATTTCTTCATCGTATTAAACTATAAATTATTGCAACTAAAATAATGTGCATAGAATTATGGTAATTTCAAAGATATTTTTATTTTATATTGTAGTGATGACTAGAGATATTAATACCTTTTCTGTTAGAGGATATTGGAATATAAATATCTCATGAAATATATATCATAGTTGTCTAAAAATAGTTTATCTATGATAAAAGCTACTTAAAATTATCTCTAACATGATGATAGCATTAATGCTTTGTGGATCGGTGCATAATTTTATGTAATGGAACTTGCATTATAAAATATGCAAGTTCAACTTAAAATTTTAAAACTTCATATGTGAAAAAGTTATTCCTTTCATCATTCAATATTTAATACGTCTCATAACATAAACAATGGTATCACCAATAATTATTTTGTTTAGTCAATATAAAATAAAATAAGGATAATAATTAGGATAATTTTATTACAAATCTAAGGCAATAATGAATTATTTTTTAATTTATTCTGAATATTATATTCAACATATTCAGTCAAGTCAAGTCTCAAATAGGAAATAAATAAATAATTTACATACAAATTTTATTTCAAAAGCCAATATTTATAAATAATTTAGTTACTTCATTATTCAAATATTTAATTTTGTACAGCTGTTAAAATTGTCGTATGCTAATTACATTTTCTTATAGAGCTTAATTCTTCTAAATTTAAGAATACAATTTAACAAAAACTCTATAATTTAAGGCTTATAAAACATTTATGTATCTAATAGAATATTTCATATAAAAGGTAATCATTATATATTATTTATATCGTTTACTGAGATGTTTAATAATTTTTATCCGTAACGGATAAATAATAATTTCGTATTTTATCTGTATGTAAAATTAGTTGTTATATAAATAAAAGGTATAAATTATTAGATGAGTTGTGACTAAAAATAAATTTTTACCTGTATCGAAATCTCATTTCATTGATAATATTTATATTTTTTTTATATAAGATACTTTTTTAATATTTTAAGGGATACAAAGAAATGATCGAATATATTAAATAAAATAGGAAATCTTTTGTATGAAATATTACTTTAAAATATGCATTATATAATTTCAAGCTAATTCTCTGGTTCTTTATTTTTTATTTCTAAAAATAAATACACAAATTATAGACAGATATCAATAATTAAATTTAATGTTATAATAAAATTTATTTAAAATGCTTATGAATAAGGATTTTTAACTTGAGTTAGGCAACTTTAAATTAAATTAAATAATCATAAGAATTTGTAGTAGTTCTCGAGGAATATCTTTTACAAGTAAACAATAATATGCCTAAATATTTATTAGCCTTACTTTAAATAAATATATAAGAAATATACTGCATATATAATGATCTATTTGTAGATACAGTTTCTTAAAATTTTAAAAAAATATTTCGACGAATATTTTCAAAGTAAACAACTCAAATTATATAATTATGAAGTTTCGGTTATTCCATAGGAAAAGTCTAAAATTATGACAAACTTATAAATAGGTATTACATTTTAAATCAATAATAAGAAAGTATTTACTTAACAGCTATTAGAGTGTTTTTTCCCCTTTTAGTTTACAATAAAAGCCGGCCGATCGCTGAGTGGTTATCGCTCCTGACTGTTGGTCCCAGGTTCGATTCCGAGTTTGTACATGGACATTTCCTTTCGCTCTCTGTGTTTACTTGTCTTTCCTTCTAAGATGATGGATGAATGTGGCTCACCTTATAAACGGGTTTGTGGTCATGTGGCGTGGGTAATATAATTCTCCTCCGTGATTTGATTCACAGATGCCCTCTGGGTAACGCTAAATGAGTAGCAGTTCCCGACCTTATTATGGTGAAAGATTACTCACGCTGCGCTGGCTGGTGGAAAAAAAGTTAACAATAAAGGATTTTTTTTGTAAAAAAATTTTGTAAATATAGTCTATAGTTTTGACTTTGTCAATAGTTTTCATTTATAGATTTTTGATTTCAAATTGTGAATTTAATTGAAATCCTTCCGAATATGCAATATTATTTCTTGCATGCGTTAATCAAAATTAAAATATTCAGTAATCTCTACTAAGATACTTATAAAAAAAGTTATAGCACATATAAAATAAAAGCACCTACACTATAGCTTTTGTAAGCTGAAATGAAACTTAACTTTCTGTTGACATCAGCGTACAAAAATATAATTTTATTAATTTTAAAAAGTTTTTTTACATATTGTTTGTTCAAGTGCTCTATCAAACTAAATAATCATACACATAACAAAAAGTAAATAGTATAAAAATATTTTCTACGATGTAAAATTTTAATCCTAAATATGTAATGGATAATCAACTATCTAAAGATTCTGAAGATATTACTCGATACAAAATTTACTTTTCTAACTCATTCACATTATATTTACGTAGTAATTAACACTCAATATGATTAAGTTAAATTAATTAAATCCTCGAACTGTTTAATCATAGAGAAAAAGGTTGTGTTCAGAAATTTTATTGATTACCTACAATTAAAATATTTCCACTAATTGTCATTAGCTTAAAATGGGAAATTTATGATGCTATGTGATATTGAACGCTTTGCAAAACACACACACAAAAGCAATAGTGTGACAATAGAAATGTGATTAGAATTATTAATCTATTGAAACACACACTAACATGAATAATAATTCTAATGTTATTGCGCTTTAGTGAGAAATTAATCCTTAACATCCTGTTAAAATTACGAACTATTGTATTTTTCTAAAATAAACAATTAAATAATTTACAAAGAAATTAGTATATGATCCCCTGTTTAATGGTAAGCATAACAGTTTTAGGCACATATTTAGATATTTCCATAAAATAAGTCTTTTGATAGTTCTTTGAAAGTAAAAAACTTTTTTTCATAAATGCGACATTTTTTCTGCTGAACTACAATGGCTTGTTGATATGATTACTCACAAATTCAAGACTTTACGGACAACTTCGTTCAATTGTATGAGATTTTTTCTTGGAAATTTGCCATAAATTTCTTTATTGAAGAGAACATTCTGACATTTCAAAGACTTAAGTATTATTTTTAAATCATTTTTTATACTTCAAAGATAGGCTTAAATTTTAAAATTTAATAAGACATTATTGGCGAACGTCTTTGTAGTAACAAATAAGTGTTTTAGACTTTTTCTTTTTGATATTTTGTTCAGATCTTTTTACAATATCTCTTGAGTATACGAGGAATTTTGCAAAACAACATCGTTTACAATTTTTATTCTACGTATCAAAAAGTCACCTAGTAAAAATTAAATTTTTTTGCCCATTTTTTGGTAACTCATCTTATTTTTACATGAATACAATTTTTTCTATCACTATAAAATACATAAGTAATGACTCTCAGCATATGTAAGTAATAATTCTCAAATTCAATTTATTTAATTAATTAATAAACAAGTTTTAATATAATTTACTTCCTACTGAGATTCATAGCTAAAAAGATACATAATATAAAATATTAATATTTACTATAATTTAATTAGACATTTTATTAAGTTTTATAATCAATTTCAAATTATACTTTAATTTCTTTACTGTTTACTTAAATATGTAAATAATTGAAACAGTTTTCATTACAGCTAAGATTTTAATATTGATTTTATGAGAGTTTCTAAATATTTAATATTGAAAATATGATTTTAAGATTTTAAAATTGGTTCTGAATCTCTGGTATTAATGAAATAGCTTTCTGAATTGAGTTCTGGTGATATATGTACATTTTACAACTTTTAATTACTTTACAACAATTTACGTTTTATCTTTTTGTCAGTTTAATTTGCACCCTTTTTTAGATTTGGATGTATACTTAAGTTTGAATTCTTATAAATGCATATAAGATTTGATGAAATATTAATTTATTTTTTGTTTTATTAGAATAGAAATTTTTATTTTATCAAAATTTCTTTTATTTCAACATTACTTGCTGAAAATCTATTTAGCTTATATTCATCTAATTTTTTCGAAACAAACTATAAGGAATTGTTCTATATAAAACTTTGTTTGAAACTGAATTACTATTTTTATATATGCATCTTATTGTAATCTTCTAAACTGAGAGATTGGCTTAAAATTGCTCATCAATATATGAAACATAAATCTGTTGTTTTGGAAATTTTCTTATTAAGGGTTTGTTTTTCACATAAGCATCTAGAATATGTAAAAATTTACTAGTTTCAATTCCAGGTTAACTATTTTTACATCAAAAGGAGTGTTGTAAAATTTTTATCGCATAAATCTTGAATTTTCAAACATCCTATACAGAAATTATGATATGCACCTTTCATAAATAGAAAGAATTCATTTTTGGAACTATAAATTTTATATACTCTTTTATTTACATGTTTATCCTATTTAATTTACGTTATTTGAATATTCTTTACATAATGCTTATACCTTTACTACAGAGTAAATTATATTTTTAAAAAATCCTATATCCAAAATTTTAAATAAGGATTAATTTACGCGTCTTTTTATTAGTTTGTTAATAGCATAAATTGCAATTCAATTTAAACCATTTAATATGGTTGTATTATATATTAATTTAATGTTTATTGTATAAGTTGAATATCATACATTATGTTTATAAGCTATTTCATCTACTCTCTTTATAAATTTGAACTATTCTTCATGAGTTAAATCATGAAACTTTATTTGTGTGCGTATATATATATATATATATATATATATATATATATATATATATATATGTATACATACCATTCTTTGCACATACTTTTAAAAAAGGCTATCAGCAAATTAAAAAAAAAAAGTTTATATGCCGATTTTGATATTATTTATTATTAGTTGCAATTATTTTTCACTTCATTTATTTGTCTTATATTTTTTTGAAATTTTGGTGTAAAATGATGAAGTGTAAAAATGTATCATGTCAAGGTAAAATTGAGGATTTAATTTCCAGAGATATAATAACTAAACTGTTGCAGTAAGAATTGGAACTTTGAAAAGTTTCAAGGCATCATTTACTTGATTGCGAAAGTCAGGTATGAAAACAAGGATAACTAGTAACAAAGAAGCAGATTTTTCTCAAGTAATGAAAGAAGAAAATGGAAAGTTATACCGTCTGGAAAGTTCAACTAAGAAACTTCTAGAACTAGGAAGATTACAAGTTATCAGGGCACTTGCCTAAGGAAATCAGATGGTCTAGAATGAACGTTTACACAACAAGTGCACAAAACAGGTTGTATATCTTCAGACCACAAGCTAAGATTTAGGTTAATTTTTAAAACTTTTTTTCTTCTGGCTGAAAATAGTAATAAAGTTATTTTGGTGGACCAAATAGAAAAACATAATTGCAATTATTTAAGAAAAGAAAATAGAATATTCTCTAAAAGTTAGTTAAATGAAGAATTTTATGGTGACTTAGGAGGTCTTTTCCTTTAATGATGTTCAAATGTCTCGTTTTCAAGGAATTTGAGTTCACATGTATGCCAAAGTTATCTACCTATCATGATGTGTCAAATACTAAATTTGCTACTGAAAACAAAAAAGAAATCTTATAAAGAGAATTTTTTTTCTTTCTGTATAAAGATTAAAAAAGAACTAGCTCCAAGTCAACAATTTTGATCTCTCCAAAGTTCAGCCCAAAAGAGAATGTATGAATTGATTTATAAGAATAATTAAAAGAAATATTAGAATTTTACACCAAAGAAAGAATTAAAATCCTCTGTAATGAAGATAAATTATATAAATAAAATTCTATAATAATTCAAAAATTATATATATATAATTTCATCCACGAAATCTAAAATACTTAAAATACTACGAAAGAACTCCTTCTAAGAATACTTCTTAATATTTTAAGAGCTATTTTTTTAAATTTTATTTTAATTTTTTATTAATATTATTTACACACACATATAAACACACATAATGAAAAATGCATACATACATATATACAAACATATATATTTATATATCATTTTTGCCTCCGTATGTTTTCTTCGAAAATTTGAGCCATGAAAAACTTGGTCCTTACTTTAATTCATGTAATTATTGTTTCTTCTGTCTTACATTTTGTTCCAACAATTTTCGTGAAATGACGCAGCTACACAATCTAATATGACCAGAAGCTGCAATAGCTGTGAATACCGGAAAAAAAATCCCACATACCCTAAAAAAATTCCTCTAAAAAGTACTTCAATATAAAAACCATCCACACAGAGCGAACGTGACCATCGGTCAAAAGCTGGTACGTGACCACAAAGGAAAAGTATGCCCAATAGCTGGCCGTCTCGTTCCAAGCCCACCATTTATTTTTCCCCACTGTGTCTCCTTTATTTCTTCTCCCATGGAAAATTGTGACGGAAAAAACAGGAATTTCCATATTGTTTTCCCTCTTATCTTTCTGCGTGGAGGGTGATGGGGTAATGGTAGGTGTGGGCGGATCAGACAAGGGATCAGGGACTTGTGGCCAACCACTCCCTACCGAATCAAAACATCCAGATCTGGAATCCCTTTTTTGTGCTAAGATAACTGCGTATTTGAAAAAAAGAAGAAGAATATATTCTTTTATTTCTACAGAATTGCTTGTTTGGCTTTCTTGTTTGATATTTCTAAAGCATGCAACTTCTACTTTTAGAATAAGTTAAGCAGAATATTTTGGAAAAGAAGTACTAAAAAATAATGTTGTTTTATAATATTGCATATAAATAATTTGAAATGATTACGGGTCTATATTATTTTCTAATCCTATGTTATCTATAGAACCTCATCAATACTTTTAGTAGTTTAAAAGAATAATACATAACTTACATTATTTTGTATGCTTAAAAATAGTGTTACTTATATGTTTATAAATTTGAACCAAATTATTTTGTATCTGTTAAAACTTTCAGTAAATCACAATTATCGTTATAATAAATTTTAAATATTTTCTACATATAAATATTAATTTATTTTATTTTAATATTCCATTTGGCTCTTACTTTGCACGTTATCATCTATCAGAACAATTCAAATATTGGTCCATAATATTTATCATATTTATGCTTAACGAAGAATAAATGGAAATAGTTCAATAATTTTTATATTTGTTATTTTCACCATTGTGTTTTGTTATAAAATCATTAATTATATATTATTTTTCCAATGAAATATTTGCAGATGTGAATTCCTTGAGATCATCAAAGGTATTTAAAAAAATAATATTTATTGATATTTATCAAATAATAAACTTGATTGATCCAAAAGTATTTATTGATTTTTATCATTTATATAGCAAACTGCTTTTTAAAATGTAAAATATGAGATATTTTAATTGTTAACTTTCGAAATTTGATACAAGCAAATAGAATTAAATGTAAAAAATAAAATTAAATGTACGTATCATATAACTACTAGAATTTATAAACTTTATTAAGTTGTTCACAATAAATTTATATTAATATAGAGAATAAATATATTTTTTTAGATTAATGAAAAATGAGTAATTGCAAAATATCGAAACACAATTAGTTAAAAAAAAATATGTCATGGTATAGTAAAATAGGTGAGATTTTTACATCAACATATGAATAAAAACAAGATCAAATAAAAAATACTTATAAGCAAAATATTCCTGTCATAAAGTTTGTTTAAATAGTTCATCTAATATAAAATCAGTTTTATTTTATTTAATCAAGAGAGATTGGTATGTAAATCTATGTTAACCCGTTGCTTGATGTGGATTAAACAAAGGAATTTTAAATAAATCATATTTTAAAAAATGATCATTATAAGAACTAATTTAATGCATTGATGAAAGAAAAAAGGTGAAGCATGTTGACGATATCTATATTATTTGTATACACATACATTTTTATTTGTATACTTATATTTCTTCTTCTTATATAATATCCTTAATGTTCTTATCATGTATTAATATTTATTATAATTTCAATACTATGAGAAAAGTCTAAATTTGGATAGTAACTACTAATACCAGCAGATGGCACCACAACACTGCAGCGTATTTTTATGGATAACCTGGTATCCAATTTAAAAACTACATCGTTGATAAAAAAAATATTCTCGCTCTCTTTTAGAGAGAATTACATGTTATTGGTGATTGGAAAATGTAATTAATTAAATCATGCTCTTTAATTTTTAATGTTTTTAATGAATCTCTTGAAATATAAAATTAAAATAAGCGTTTCCTTATTTGTTTGCTTTTTGAAAAGCTTACAATATATTAATTTAATACTCAAAAAATGTGTATTATCTAATTGACCAGCAGTAAAATTTGTAAAATGTTTATCTAATTTGCTATTTTAAAAATAATCACTCATGCTTATTTACTTATTACAGATTTACCTCCTATTTTTAAATGTTAGTTTTAATTCAATGAATGGAAATAATATTTTTTCAATTAAACCATTATTAGAAAAAATAATAATTAGAATATAAAACTTATATGCTATGAAAATATATTATCAATATATATAAAATAACATTCTATTTCAAACAAATATAAATCTTTATAATTTTGAACAATTTTAGAAATATTTACATAATTCACTTAGCGAAAAATATTATTAAATTATTTTAATAACCAATTATTATTAAAGATAATAACGACTGAATTTTTTCAATAAATTACTGAAATAAATCCATAACAAATATAAAATGTAACACTTATAATTTAAGTGAAATTTGTGAACTTTGTGGAAAGAAAACATTCCTGATTAAAAAATGATCGAAATATACAAAATTGTTAAGTTACATAAAAATACAGGTTAGTAGGCGAAACAGTTTTAAAACAAGAACACATTATAAACAATCCTACAAAATATTTTAATTCGTGTAACATTGTGTTTTTCTTGTAAATATAAAAGGATTTCCTAATTACTTGCTAATTAAAAATAAAGAATTAATTTTAAATATATTTTCTAAAGTGTTTCACTTCTAGAATATAAACATAATTAAATGTATGAACAAATTTTATAATTATAAGCGTATTTATTCTGTACTATTCAATTCATTTATAGCAACATCACCTAATATGTATATAGGAAATATTTATAGAATTTTCATGGTTCCATGATATTATGTGCCTCTTCAATTCATCTTCCTCAGTAAGAAAAAATGTCTTGAAAACATTATCTTGTACAAAATACCACAAAATAGGTTCTTTCCGTGGATAAGAACAAAAATTTTCTAAATGTGGAAAACAGGGGTCGAGGGAAGCATATACCTCCCTGCCCTGTCTTCCCCAAGTAAATCCCAACCCTACAAAAACTGTCGGGTCCTTTATCCATCATAAGATCATTGAAATCGGTCCCCTTGTCAGAAATTGTTTAAGCACGGTCGTTGCGCTTGGGGTTCTTGGACAAGGGAATAGTGTAAGAGAAGGTTTAAACGAAGATGGGGTAAAATGGACCACTGTCTTCCGAATTTTTCAGGAGAGTTGGATTCTTATAGGTTTTTGCTGGTCTCTAGACAGTCTTTTTAATGTGATTTTTTGCACGTTTCTCGAAGAATAATAATGAAATAAAAAAAAAATCGAGATTTTTAAGATAAATGTTTTATGCAGAAAATTTTGTGATTCGTGCTCAGTACAAAAATAATAACTTTTAAATTGAAACAATTTTCTGAAAATTAGTTTGACAGCTATTTTAAATTATGTGGATTGGATGAATTGAAACTCTATTCTGTTTTAAACATCATCTGTTTCAAGCATATCTTTTCTGCGATTTTGCTTTCTCATCCCTTTCTTTATAGAATCTTGTAATCTTATGCAAGAATTTCAAAAGAAAATTCACAGACACTGCTTAAAATATATACTAAATTATATTATAAGTGTTCTATAAAATACTATAAATGAATTTTTTTTTACCTAGAAAATAAAAAAGCACAAGTCAGAAATGTTTCTTATTTTTATACTTCAGATACAACAAATTTTGAGTTTCACTTTTGTAAATAACGCGACATTTGACTTTCAATGTAATGAAAGAAAAGAAAGAATGGTTGATATTCAGTAAGTATTCTATTGCGATATTTCGTAAATTGAGCACGATATCTAAGCATTGTATTTAACCGAATCAGATATTTGATTATTTGTTAGTCAAATGATGGATGTTAAATATATTCCAAAGTAGCAGTAATCATTGTAATTTAATAAAGTGCAATTTCCAGGGTAAAAATTTTACTTTAAAAGTTGGAAAATGAAGTTGAAAACTAGAGAAAGATCACAGAAATGCAATTCCAAATTGATACTTAACATTAATATCTCGAAAGTGGGATATACGAAATGACCAAAAAATTATAAAAACGTAATGAAACTGTCTGAAACAGGTATTTTAGGTATGTACATATTCATACCAGTGATATATGTTGGATTATACAAGGGCTGAGGTGGCCTGGTTGGGTTAGGGCGTCGTTCTCGTAACCAAAAAAAAAAAAGAAAAAAAAAAGGGTAATGAGTTCGAATTTGGTGGTGTTCACTAATGGTGACTGCTGGGGCAAGTAAAATATTGGAATGGTTGGAATGCTTTCCATGCCATATTATTCCAAATCAATACCTCTGGGGATGCTAAGAGCCAGGCCTTGAACTTCTCTGGCTTCCTTTCTCTAAATTGGAATATACAGATGTATGTATACAGTCTATGGGCCAAAGTCATACCTTGACTTTCATAGGAGGGGGGTGCTCTGTTTAAAAACGGAAGATACTCTTTCTGATTTTATTTGCCCAGTTCCTGACGGGCAGACTTGGCTTTGACAATAGTCATATGTAACAACAACATACACATTATAACTACGGCAAGATGCAAAGATCGAAGCAAGAGCTGCGAGCAACAGAGCAAGTAAATTGTAAAAACGAATAACGCAATATTCTGTTTTCTTTTGGGTAAAGGATTATTTTCATCTGGAGTGAACCTGGCACTAGAAATCAGTGTTCATGCAAGTGTGAAATTGGCTTAAAAGGAGTTATAATCAATGCTGGTATATGCAATGAGGAAAACACCTACTTTAATATTTTTTAAATTTCTGATCAGTCTGCAATATAGGGATAAGCTCATCAGTCCCCCAGTGTTGTACATAATGTTGCATCAAATAAAAATAATTTCGCATTAATGGGCGTAAATGCAAGCCATATTTTGCTTCACGTTGATTTCAACTGAATATTCACATTTTCAGTTGTTTAAAGACTTATTTTTCGAGGATGGAATCACACATAAATCTAATTTGCAGGTGACACTCCAGAAATAAACCCAATTAAGTATATTTTAGTTATTCTAAGCAAACGAGGACCTGGCTACTTATTATCTTCATAATAATACTTCCAAGAATATGAATGGGCTTTTAAAGAGAAATGAGGAAGAATGTCCAAACTCTTTATGAATAGACATGATGAATTTATACATTAAATATCTACAAGGCTGTTGAACAACTTGTTTTGGGAAAATATATATCTATGTGAAAGTTTTTTTTTCATGGAAAAATTCATTTTTTGTTATTTAAAATGTTTTCCTTTTGTACACAAATGCTCAATAAAATGCATTTTTTTATATTAAAATTTAAAATTATCTTATCATAATCCCATAAGATCTACTGACCTTGTTTCAATCAGCTAAACAATTCATTTGCCGAAAGATCCATTCACAACTTTTAAAGCATTTATTCATTTTGAGAAAAATCATTATTTTTTTAGTTTATTAGCAAATGGATCGATAGATATTACAAGTATTAATGTAAATAGTCGGTATAATGAGATTTCTGTAATTATTTCAATTGCAATTTTACATTTATTTAAATAGAACATTCAAAACTTTTAATAGTAAATTGCAAAAGTATTTTTACCTATTGAAATTTATTATATACGTATTTTCTATGTAATATGGATATCTTAACAGATATACATATTGCTTAGAAAATAAATAAAAAAATTTACTAAAATTGGAATTTGTATCGTTTTTGAAACATTATCTTGTAATATATAAGGAATAGTTATGAAGCTTAAATGTTTTAAATAATTGTGGCTGATTGTGAAAATTAAATTTTGGAATTTGTTTTAAGAATTATTTGATGTTCGCAAATGTTGATTTTTTTTTTCATTTAAGTACTTTCAGAAATACTTCAAACTGTGCAATAGGCAGTAAAAATGTTGTATCTTTATAATTTGAGTAAAGAATAAAATGAGAAAAAACATACATTATTAGAAATACAATGGCAAAAACAATTTACATTCTAACTTTGAATATAGATTTTGTACAAGATCGGATTTTACATGCTTACATACGTTTGATATATATGCATAAAATCAATTTTTTGTATATTATTTTCTAATTTCCTTAAGTTTTCTTATTTTGATTTAAACTTTTATTTAAATATTTATTTTGGAAATGTTTTACAAAAATTTTTCAGTTCAATTAGAAAGTGATACGCAACATATCCCATATCATGTTATAGAATATATGAATAATAACTTGTTTAATAACATAATTATATATGGGATTTTTTATTTTTGTCCTAACAAATAAAATTTTTCCTTTTTGAACTACAAGGTTGTTGTTAAATGTCATCACAACATAAAATTCAATTTTTACACAAAATTGTTTCCTCTTGATGCTGCATATTTATGTAATAAATTTTTTTGAAATAATTTACAAAACATTGTTAAATAATTTATAAATTTGTTGGATGATATTAATTATAGTTCTGAAAATTTGTTTTGTAGGTAATAAAAAATATTTCTAAGAAATATAAACTGGCCTTTCAATTTTCAATTTATTATTTTGAATTTTGCATCATTAGTAAAATTTGTGGCTTTATTATTTATTTTTTATTCATTTACAAATTTATTTTTCAATTAAAAATTTCAATATCAAAATTTATATTCATAAATATATGTTTCTGAGAATTTAATTGAAATTTTCTTAAAATAATTATTATTCTAGTATTTATTTAAATTTCGATTAATATCGACTATTTGGCTAGTATACATATACATTACCTTAGTGAAGTAATAAAAAAGTATATGAAATTAGTAAATAACATCCTAATTAAAGGTTGAATTCTTTAAATTCAAATATTTCTGCAAAGATTTTGAGAGGAACCATTGTAGTGAAGTTATTTTATACAATTTGACGACCAATCGACCGTGCAACCAGGACATATATTCTTACATTCGTCCCTTTTTAAAATCCTCAAATTTCTCTCATTTACATAACACCTAATTAGTAGTGTGAGTAACTTTACTTTCATCACACTTCCCTCGGAAAGATTTTTCCCTTTTTTTATCCCCATTTTCTTCCTCCCTGTTTGGAAAATTATTCCCGGCATCCTCTCCTCTAAGGATTGGGATGGGAGAAGTAATAGTCTACTCTGCACAGTCTCGTGTCATTAGTCGGAGAGGGAGTGATAAAAATAATGACGACTGCCTCACTCTGTGCTCACTCACCCTCCCTCTAATCCCTCTAAACGCCCTCCTTGGTGACGATCTGACGATCAAAGCGGAAGCTCTGTCTTAATTGCACTTAAAATGCTACAAACTAATCAAGGGCGATCTCGATTGGCTGTTGATGCACAGATGCGTTATTTTCCAG
>JAPDSC010147324.1:40126-56564 GCA_026290005.1 Latrodectus geometricus
TTTTTTTCAGGTAGAATATCAGATTTCAGTAAGTAGGAAATGATTCATCTTAAATCAGTTTGGCAAACTGATTTAAGTACATTTAAATTGATTTAGTGAATTATTTTTTCTGTTATATTGTTCTCAGTGTTAGTTGAAATATTTAAAACCCGATCAAAATAAATATAAGGGAAGCAAAATTTGAAAAAAATGATGAAACAGAATTATTTATATAAATATTAACTAAGCATCAAAAAATTATGTTAGGTTATAGAAGAAACAGATATATCTGAATCACATTTGGTTTAATATTCATTTGAAATATCATAATTTTAATTAACATCATTTTGTTCTGTAAATGTTTAAAAACATGCTCAATAAGGAAAATTTCAAAAATATCATATAATTTATAATATCAAAACAATAAATAAGTTTTTGAGGAAAAATAAATATTTCTTAAATCAATTTATAGAGTAATGCTATGTGAGTGCTATTTTCAACGCTGGTATTAAAGTTAAATCAGATTTAACTTCAAATTGATTAAAAGGTGCAACGCTAACTGAGTATAAATGAGAAATGGGAAAAGCTTAAAGGTAATTATGAAATGAGTTTCCAGACGCATCTAAAATGGAATTCTTTGTAATTTTTATGTAAAACGCTTTTGTGTTATTTTGTATTTCAATTTAACTCCCACTCTCTTTAGAACATATAAATTGATTTTTATAATACTTTCCAACAATTATTTTTCAAATTGTAAAAATACAATTTGATGACTATCTTTTAAAATTTTACTTTTAATTTCAAATATTTCTATTTAAATTTTGGTAACAAATTCAGTAAATTTACTTTTAGGATGTTTGCAAGTATATTATTAATTTCTGTTTTGTTAAAGATCTATAAAAAATTATTATAATTTACAGAGCAGCATTTGAAAAATTTCTATATATTTCTTAATTTACTTTATACTATATTGAATATAATTATAACTTATCCTATGCATATAAAGTCAAATATTTTTCTTATTGAAAGAATAAATTCAAAGTATATTTTTGTAATATAAATTTTCTTATATTAGTTTATGATAAATTCTATTTTTCATCAATACTTAAAAGAAGTATTTATCTGTGTTGTTGCTGCCAACAAAACAAGCTTAAATTACACAAATAAATAAACAGACAGTATGTTTTATATAATTTTCTCATTTAAGATATTAAACATCTATTTTAATATTCTATTTAAAATATTAGATGATATTTGTATACATGGGTGGCAATATTACTTATCAGTAATTATCACTCTTAGTTTAAAGTTTTAAAAATCGAGAGAAAAAAAATGACTATTTGTTAGAAATCCAAAGTAATAAGAGTTACTCTAGATTATTTAGTTATAATTAACTAATTTGAAACGGTGCATGAAATATATTCATTAAAATTATCAAAATATTAAAAAAAAGTAAAATTATTGAAAACAATAGCTTTACTGAAGCAGATATTATACATTTCCTCACAAAAATTTAAAAATATTATTATAATAATGTGTAGTCTACAAATTGTAGAATAGGAAAATAGAAAATAAAATAAGAAACTTAAAATTGTTTTATCACATCCAAACGAAAATTAATGATTAAAAGCCTGACACAATCTAAACGGGGTATAATATGCCTTGATTAATGAGCGTATATGAAGTATCATTTGCAAAGCAATGAATCGAAAGAATTAAATTAAAAAGGACACAATCAAAACTCGAGATTTGAGTTTCTTGAGAATTTATGGTTAAGATATTATGAAGGATTTATGATGAAAATTTCTATTATTTTGGGCATCAGCCTTTTATATTAATTTCATTTTTTAAAATGCAAACAATAAAGACCTCACTTACTGAAAATATAATTTTAGACAAAGTTTCAAATATATTTTGAAATTTGAAAGATATTATGTTGGTTACCGTTCCCTACGGTAGTACAGAAACAAATATTGGTTCTTAAAAATGGGCGATTCGATGTTATGTTATGTTAATGTTGAATTTATCGACCGAGCCAGTACAAGTGAAGACCTACACTCCAACACCTTCCAGTTCTTGCTATAAATACCTATTGTCATCCACAGTATGTAAATGATAGAATAAAATATACTATCAAAAAAGTGTTCACATTCGTACAGAAATTTAATTATAAGTGTTAAAATGAAAGTCTCATTTTGGTATTCAAAACATTAAGAGGATGATAATTAATATTCAAATATCACGTATTTGTATTCAATTTTATTTCGAATTCGATCCTGGTGATGTTTAGTTTTGAAGGTATAAGCGCCAAATTTTATTAGCAGTTGTATGTTTGTTTCTATTTGAAAGTTATTTAAGTTTTGCTGATTGTTTTGGGTATTTCTAATTTTAATGAATTTGCAAATGATATAAAGTTCATCATCGTTATTCATAAGATTGCAGAATTTTACCATTCATACAGATTGAACAGTTTTCATAAACATTATTATACATAACTTGAATTATTTTCAATTATTTAAATACTCCTGTCTTAAAGTTTTTCGGTTTATATTTCACTAAATGCTGATTCACTTTCATATAACAGAAAGATGCTAGAAAATGTAAAGTAGTTACAAATATGTTTTTATTATAAATAAAAATTTTTATATAATAATAATTTTTATTATAAAAAATTAATTATGTAAAAAATTGGAAAAATAATAAAATTCCAATTTAAATAATCATCATTGACTTAACATTATTGATTAGCTTAGAATATAAAAAAACACATAAAACATTTTCAATGCATATTTTCTAATACAATAAACTTAGATTATATTAAAAGTATTTGTAAAATTCATATTTACCCAAACATTGAATTGTATAAGATAATTGCTTTTATTTTATCTATTTAACAAAAAATTTTATGATAAAATTAGATCCATGATCAAAGTAAATAAAGATAATATTAGATTTCATGTATCGGAAAAATACTTTGCTCGTTGTAGACAAATGTATATTATTTTACACAGAATATACATATGATTGTCTTTGAATTATTTATAATAATTTTTTGTTCAAAATGAGTGAATACTTCAAGGATATTCCATAAAGTATTATTATAGGAATTTATAATTATATGAAAACAATATTTTTACTTCTATGGTCTTACATATCTTTTTATTGTAGATGCCATATTGTATTTTAAAAATATCAATACAAAAGGATGCAATAAAATTTCTTATTTTAAGTTTATATATCTTTAAAGACAAACAGCAAAACCCGATTTCTTACATTTCGACAATGTAACTAGGCTATCACCTACATAAAAAAGTATAACGCAGCCAGAGCTACAATCACAGTCTGGTAATATTGGCTGTTTTGAGAAGCTTATCAGCACCTAAATTGCACAAAGGAAATGAAATTGGATGAATCCCACCAATCATGTCTAGTAGTCAGCGTGCCTGACTACAAGTATGGATGTCCTTTGTTCGAATACCGCTTCTGCCTTGGATGTACTTTCTCTTTTCTTAAGATATTTGACAGTCAACAAGTTTACCAGAAGTTTATAGAAAATGCCTGGAACCAGACGGGCCTACAGACTGTGTAACCTAAATATATCACAGGTCTGAAGTAACAGCTCATGAATGCTTTTAAAAAGGCATCACAGAAAGACATTATAGATCTGAATCACTCATTATTTCAACTTACAGAAATATCCATCATTGCAAGAGAAAGTTTCAAGATCTACGGATTTGATCATTCATTATGCAATTGCTCAATGTTTAAAGATTTTATAATTTTAAAGAATTAATAATTTTGTTGACCCCAAATTATTTGTTCAAGTGTTTAATATCAAGATAAGTAGCCACTCTTCTACAAAATGCTTTGCTTTCTTTCGTCTACTGTTTTATATAAAGTACGTTTCTTAATGTTGTTGTTGTTGTCGGGGGCTGGCAATATGGGGTGCGCTGCTCCACTTTTCCTAGTGAACCATATTTGGTGTGGAGTCCAACTTCCTCAGTACACACATGTCATAGGTACCCGTTTATATGGTAGGCAACCATTCACAAACAAAGAAAGGACAAAGACAATAAAGAGAGAAAGTACACCCATGCCCGAGCCAGGATTCGAACCCAGGTCCCACCCATCTGTAGTCAGGTACGCTAACCACTAGACAGGTTGGGCGGCTACGTTTCTTAATAAAATTCATAATCATTTTATACAAAATTCCTTTATATTAAAAAATATTATTTCTCTATATCCACTTTCTGGTACTTTTTCTGATTAAAAGCTATGTTTAATATATCATGTTATCAGGACCTATACTGAATAATACATATAACTTCATATATATATTCTTATATATAAATATTTCAAATGTATTTATAATCATTAAAAGATAAGCATGTCTGAATAACCAGTTAAATTAATAAATTTTTCCCTGTTTTCCGGATTTTATTTGTAAATTTAAGTTTCATTTCAAAAGCCTTCCTTGTAATTTATTGATGGTATACCATATATCACTTCATTTAAGTTAACAATAAGACATGCAAATATTTTCTTACAACCATCGAAGAGAGTTGTTATTATAATATAAAGCAATTAAAAAGCGAATTTTCATATTTTGAAATAGCTAATTTGTTGATGCAGATATGTTCATTTAACGTGTTTTCAACTTTTATTTTAAACTTCGGATCTTCTTTCATTTCACATTACTATATCATTTATCAAAAATATTTACCAAATTTTGTTTGAATGAGTTTCTGTAAATATTTTCGGGAAACTATTATCCTACAAAAAAAGTACGATAGTCGACACTTCCTTTCAGCCAAATGTAGTAGAAAACTCGTAGCCGAGTATAAAGTATTAAAGGTCCTCAACCATGTTGACCGAAGGGAAATATTTCCAGTACCTTATATAGGACTTTCAAATATGACACCAAAATAACTAGAACCTTCAAGTTGAAATATTTTGAAAGAAAATATTTAACTTTCTTTTCGCATTTAAATTTCAAACATATACTTGATTTTTCACTAAATCATTGATTTGGAATTTTCTCTAGGAAGCGTCTTTATTTATATTTGATTTTAATATTGAATATGTTATTGGCTAAGTAACATATTTTTTTATTACATTTCAGCGACTATATTTTAAAGTAAAAGATGTTTTATAACATGTTGTTTTTAACTTGAATTTTTTAAATTTTAGGTACAAGTTTTGCAAGCGCCTCTAGATTCAAAATTTTAATCATATTTTTTTTTATCAACAATCTATTTATTAACAATCATTTATTTGTTCTACATTTATTATTATTAATTGACAAAAAAATTTTTAAATGTTTAAAGGAAATTTCAGTATCTCTAATAATAAAAATTTATATTTGAAGATTCCGTTTGCTTAGTAAAATTAAAAACTTTTTTAATGATAGGTAAGTAAACTGGAAAACAGAAATAATTCTGAGCAATTCAAATATTTCTATAAATTATAGGTTAAATAAATATTAATATCTCAATTATGATTCAATTACGCGTACTTTTTTCAGTCAATTCTAAGAACGTATTTCATAAAAATTAACTAATTTTATCGGTATTGCGCAATTAAAAACATAAGTTGATGTTGTTTAAAATATATTATTAAAAATTCATTTCTTTTAATTTATTTTTAAGCAAAAATTGCTTACTTAACTTCAAATGAATGATATATTTAAGCAATTGATTTGCAATTTTATTTCCTACTTCTTTTTGATAACAATTTCAGATTGTTAAGAATTTAAAAATTAAACAAATTTTTAGATTTCTGAAATGCTTTGAATGTATATGGTTTAGAAAACATTAATTATTTTATAAATCATAAAATTATTTAAATAAAAAATGCAGGGTTATATTTACAATGCAATAAAGACAATTTTTTAAGCAAAACAACTGTTAAAATAAATTTTTATGGTTTAAAAATGTATTAAATCAAATGCAATAGCCATTTATAATATAAAAAAGACAATTTTAAAATAAATAACTACTCAAAATGATATGTAAGAGTAAAAATATATGCAGGGCAAGTATAATTCTTATATATATATATATATTATTTATATAAAAACAGTACAGAATTTTTTATTATACGCTTACTTTTAAGATCCTTGATATGAAATTCTATTTTAATTGACAAATTAAAATTTTCAACCATTTTTAAAGGCTTCAAAAACCATATGCTGAATATGTCTGTCACTTGAAACTATTTCCACGAGCAAAATACTTTTTGGTTGCATAAAAGAAGTAAAAGCATAATATCCCAAGAGATTGTATTAAGGGATTTATGGTTAAATCCTTTTTCCTAAACCTTTATAATAAAGAAATTGATTTTTGAATTATATTTTGTTTCTCCGCAGATCTCTCTCTACAGAGATTTTGAACTGAAAGGATTTAATATATATATATATTCTGTGTGTGTGTATACGTATTTTCAAATTATTATTAATTTATGAATGTTGTTTAAGATCAGTAATTTCGAACTATCTTACTTTCTGATGAAATTACCTAAAAATTTACATATTGTACATTTATTCTTGTACTAATTCATTAAATTTTATTGTCAAGCAAACATACTAGACAACTATAATGATTTAATAGCAGTTATAAAAGTAAATTTGATAGTAAAAAAGAAAAGAGGTATTTTTAGCTGATCATCTAATATATTCGTGCAATTATTTTTATATGTTCTTAACTTTTATTATAAAATTTTTTAAATCAGATTGTTGAACAAGAACAAAGCACTTATACACAAATAAAATTTCATTTTAAATGTCTAATTCAATCATTAATGATTTTCTTATCCTAATCTTTTTTTCAAATTTTAAAAAGCGATTTATGAAATTATATATTTTTCAAACAATTTGTGAGAATTTCTATTATTCTTGATTCCAAATTATAAAATTTTTAATTGCAACATAAACATTTAATTATTAACTACAATTTAAATAATAAACTTTACAATTTATTATTTTCAACACAGAAACCACGTATTTTGATCATATTATTTTTAAAATTTCATATTTTATTTTACTTCAATATTTGAAACAATTATACTCGTATCCCTTCTATTTTTCTGAATACCCGTTATACAATCTTGGAAAAATGTCCCATGCCACGTTTGAATGCAGGATTTCTGCTCGAATATAGTTTCTGGGTTTAGAATGCCCGGATTGAAATGAGGTACTTGCTCCATGGTATCAGGCAAGTGCAAGTCCGGAACACTGTGCATTCCGGATCAGATATTACATTACGTGATTCAAAGATCAGTCCACATCTCACCAGAAGGGAAAGAAAACTAAAATGAAAAACAGCAACTTCAGATATATTACATATATACACCAGATTCCTATAACATTCTCATGAATATTTTATAAACATTCTCTCCACCAGCTGCTCGGAACAACTGAGTTAGTAGATTCCGAGATTGATACATATACATAATACAGTAGAAAAATAAAAACTATGCCAAGTCGGAGGGGAAAAAAAAAAGAACAGGAAAAAATATTACTTTACGAATATTATATCTAATACTCAGCTAGCTCAAAGTGTAAGAGAAGATAGAATAGAAAAATAGAACGCGAATGGAATAAAAAACTATCCAATATACTTCTGACACTTGTGAAAATTCAATTCTGCCGCTCTGTTCGCTGAGACAGAGAGCCATTGAAGAGAGAAATGGTGTAACCGATGTAGAGGAATGCTTCTATGCTGCTTTTATTTCCGTTCTTGCGAAGAAATTTATTGCAGAACAAGAAAAAGGAATCCCTTTTCCGGTGCTAAATAAAGCTACTGAATCCTATTTAACCTGATGTATTGCTGAAATTGTGCAGTTTAATGGAATTTTATCCTCAGAAACTAAGTAATACTTTGAATTAATTCTCGAAAATTGATAGCTAAGGAAAAATAATTATAAGGACGTATTCATTTTAAATTCAATTCCTATGCACATATTGAAAAGCTATGTAAAATGTAGTTTTATAAAATAATTGCACAAAACTTTAATGTTGTTGAAAATTTTACCAAAATCTTTGTATAGATAGAATACGCACATATTTTTTACCAATGCATAATTTGAATTGTTTGCTTCTTTAGGAGAATTATTGAAGATAACTTTTTTGAAAATAGTAACTTTACTATTAAAACTTAATATAACGATACGTTTTATTCTTTCTTAAATTGTAATTAATTTGTAAGGCAAAGTACTTAAGTAATGTTTTCAGTAAATAATTATTTATATAAGCCACCAAAATATCTTTAAATTGTCAGCTTAAATGATGGACATCCATATCTTATAAAACATCAGTTTTGAAAGTATCTTCATAAATTTAAGATGTAAAATGTAGTTTTATAAAATAATTGCACAAAACTTTAATATTGTTGAAAATTCCACCAAAATCTTTGTATAGATAGAATACACACATATTTTTTGCCAATGCATAATTTGAATTGTTTGCTCTTTTAGGAGAATTATTGAGGATAATTTTTTTGAAAATAGTAACTTTACTATTAAAGTTTAAAATAACGATAGGTTTTATTCTTCCTTAAATTATAATTAAATTGTAAGACAAAATACATAAGTAATGTTTTCAGTAAAGAATTATTTATATAAGCCACCAAAATATCTTTAAAATGACAACTTAAATGATTGACTTCCATATTTTATAAAATATCAGTTTTAAAAGTATCATCATAAATTTAACAAAAACTTAAATATTCATTATTTTGCATTTTAAATATATATTTCAGAGTCAATTTTTTTAGTTTGTTTCTTTATTTGTTATTAATTTTGCCTAAAGCTTTGGAAATTTGCTATAGTTTTAAACAGTACTAATTTCCAAGTCAAAACTTAATTGCAGAAGAAATAATGACAAATTTGCAATGAAAATATATAAAAATATTAAATTTTTTTCACAGGTTATTAAATCCTTTAAAAGCATTTCTCTAAACATTTTAAAGTTTATAAAATGTTTGTTAAAGTTTTAATAAAAACGTAGCTCAGTATTTATTTAAAAATATATATAAATTATCGGAATACGACAGTTGATAAAATATTTCAACTCAATTCAATTTTATACTCTAACTTTTTGTATTCATTCCTTTAGGGATTCAGAATGTTTTGTATATTGGAAATTAAAATTAAAGCTATACGGTATACAAATTTACGACAGTTAACCAAATAAATATTTTTTCTTTACTCTTATTTAATACCTATGAATGTAAAAATGTATCACATCTTATTTTTAATCAATTTAAATGTTTGCTATTTATTAATCTCTTAACGATAAGGAATATTATTACTTTTATTTTAGAGTCGGTTAATGTGTGATTAAAACTTTTACATCTCAACTCATATTAAAAATATTTTCCTAATACTCTCATTTTATACTGTAATATTCGTAATAACTCTTTTTGTCCATCCTTTCCCGTTAATATTTAATTTGATTAAAATACGAAAAATAATAAAATTTCAAGCATTGACTAGTTGACTAATTGAAGTTAAATAGCTTTTTTGTGTGTTCTTATAATGAAAAGTATTCCTTCTTTCAAATGAGAACTAATACAAATGTTATGCTGTATATGATTTTTAAAGTCAGCTTTAAATTGGATTAAATCATACAACAAAAATGTTATTTTCGTTGAAATTTGAAAACAAATTATAATTTTCACCTTGTTATTAAAAGAATTACTTTTTTTAAATAAAGCATTTTCAGTTCAAGTAAGATATTTTAATTGATTGCTGTTTTCATAATTTATAATTTGTATGTATTTAAATATACATATATTGTGTTCACTTGCAAAATATTTTGTTTCTTTTAAAATATAAGCAATGATATTAAAAAATTGTTTTTATGTTAAAATTATGTTTTCCAAAGAAAACTTTTTGTTTGAAAATCAGCTTTATTATTGTATTTTAATATTATTTTTTGAGTAAATTTTAAGTATATTATACTTTCAATACATGTATTTCATTTACATGTAATTATAAGATCTTAACTAACATTAAAATGTATCAATGTAGGTAAAAATTCAAATTTTGTACGATTAATTACATAAAGAATCATTACGTTTTTTATCTGTTACATTTAATACATACATAAATTTAATTCAAAAATGTATATGCATTTTAAAAACAAACGTGTTTTTTAATAAATAAATAATATTTTAATGAATTAATTGATTTTCATACTTATCACATTTGAAAACATTTCCAAAAAATGTCAGTTGATTTTATTTTTCTACTCCTAAATTCAAAATTTATTACAAGAATTTTACATTTAAATAAACTTTATATGATTGTGATTATCATTTATGATGTCAATTTAAATCCATTAATTAAAATGTTGTAGTATTATGTTCAATAACTTTTCAAAACAGATGTTAAATAATTAGTATTTATGATTGATTTCGTTTCATCTGATAGGAAGTATTTTTTCTTTTTAAATTAAATTTATGGTAAGTATAAATATTTTTATGAATTTCATTCGTATTTTATTTGGTAACAATAATAATGTTAAAAAATGTTAAGTAAACTGCATGTCAAAGTCCAATTATTATAATTATTATAATCAATCATCATTTTATCAATTATTATAATCAATTATTATATTATTATAATTTTAACTTTAACTATTACTTTTTTAATGTATGAGACAAGATTAGATTATCTTGGTAAGAAACCATCATTTCTGTCAAAATAAATTATATTAAAAAAGCAATCAAGGTTGCGACATCTTATTTTCATAAAATAACATTTGTATTTAGAGACGAAAACCTCAAACAATGTTAAATTTTTGATAGATACCAAACTTTAAGGAAAAACATTAATCAAATTCAGTTTATAAGCTTTCATTGCAGATAAATTTAGCATAAAATTTACTTTAAGCAAAGTATGGGTAATACTTATTATGTTATGTATGTTAAAGTTCAAAATAATAAAATCTGTTTAATTATTATTTGAATCATTATCTTGAAATGAAAATTAAAATTTTCACTTCAAAATAATGTATATATTATATAAAAAAATATTTTAATTTTCTAAAATATAAAAATGAAATTGCTCATATGCAAATTTTGTAACATGAAACTATGTTATTTCCAAAGTTAACGAAAACTACTTCTTTATTTACTCGGTTTCCTTTACCTTTTTAAAAATTCTCAAATTCAGTATACTGAAAAATTTTATGTAGAGAGCTCCAGTTTCATCATGTAACCATGGTAACTTAATTCGTTTTGAAGCTTTGGTATCTGTTTTTCGCTCTCAATATTTTCTGGGAAGACGAATAGAAAAGTAGCGGGAAAAATTCATGATAAGCTTTATTGCAAAATCTCCTGAAGAAAAATATGCTTATTTTTTTATTAAACCTTTAGATATTTTACTCCTTATTTTCCGTAAGTAATTTATTTGCAATGCTAATATTAAGAAGCTTAGTTACTTTTTGAAATGGCTTTTAAAACAGAACAAAAAGAGTATTGCAGAAACTTAAATGGAAATATTTTAAAACCTTTTACCAATATTTATTTATATTTTGCTTGCATTAAATATATAACAAAATATCTTTGCAATCGTTGCTTTATTCAAAGAGTTATTATTATTTTTTTAACTTCGAGAAAATTACTTTTGATGAATAGATTAAAATAAAAAACGAGAAATATCAGCATTTTTTTCCAACATTATTATTTTCTTCACATTTTAAAAAGTCAATATTTTTTAAACTTAGAAGTTTTAAGTATTTAACATATATTAGAAAAAAATAATATTCTAAAATCTTTACTTTTTAATTTTCACAAAAAAATATTTTTTACATCAGTTCATGCAATATAATTTAATATCTTTTAATACAATAAATCAACAATAACTTGAAACTGATAGGTTATTGTTTAATGAATACAGTTTTATTTATAGAAATGTTAGCAAAATTAGGAAATCGTATATTAAAAAGAGGAATTTTATAACAATACATTTATATCAGTTACATTACTTAGAAATAGCACATAATTTTCACCAAAACGCCATAAATGAAGAATATTCTACAAAAAAGAACAATTTAAGGCAAACTTGATTATTTGTTTTTTATTAGAAAACATTTGTAGTACCATATACTATATGAATGTAACTATTATTTTTAATTAAAACGTTTCACTTTGTGGAATTTCAAGTTATATAGAAAAATAACTTGCAGTTTAGTTTTTAAATTAGAAAAACATTAATAACTTCGAACAAAATCAATTATTGATTATTTTTTTAAATAAATTGTTCTCTTAAATTTAAAATAAATGTTTTATCAACAAAAAAACCTAATTATTATTATTATTATCGCATCATAGTTAGTGACTCAAGAAATAGTATTTTGATTTTTGTATGAAATAATCTATATTTTTTTCAATATTTATGTGGATTGTTTTTGATAAAAGTCTGAGCATCATTTTAAAATAAACTTTACTATTATAACACTCCATAATTAATAAATACATGGATATAACTCTTATACAATAAAAAATATTTTTCTAACTGTAAATGTAAATAATAATTGAATTGTTTGTTTTCTTCAATAGATTTTACTATGTTACTCAAAAAAGTTTTAAAGAAAATGTTTTCTAAACATGTATTTTAAATATTTCCGATGTTGTAAATACTTACTTTATGGCACTTTCAGAAAAAACAGCCTTTATCTTTCAAATGAACTATAGTAACATGGATACTTTAATTGATAACATTTTAAAAGATTCAAAAATTTAATGTCTAGAAATATTTTTTTATTATTTATCAACGACTCAAAAATCATTACATTAATTTTTATTGGATTTATAATTTGATTGATAAATGACTAAAAGATAAATAAATATTTACTTCAGTCAAATAAATGATTAATTTTAATATAAGAAATCAAAAGAATTATATTTTTCATTTTGAAATTATAAAATGTATGTATTAAAATTTGTATCTCTGTAACAAAATAAAGTTACTAAACATTTCAACAAAGTGTCTTATACAGTATTATAGATGCATTTTTATTCCGCAAAAAAAAAGAAAGAAAATAAAAAAATAACTTAAAAAAATCTTCTAACATTTATCTTTGTCAGAGAGAAAATGCTGATAATTTTTTCGTACAGAATATTAGGAAACTCTTACTTATATCTTTGTCAAAATAGTAACTTATATTTTATTACCAGATACTTTCAAAAACAAAATATTTATTGAATAGTAATATCACATTATAGATTTGTTCTGCTATAAAATTTAATAATTATAAGAACTTAATGCATATTTATGTATCTCATGGAAACTAATTCATATATTTAAATTTAATAAGTGTCTCAAAATATTTTTTACTCATCTCTTATTACATACTATAAAAAATATATAAATAAAACAGTTATTGATATGCATCTTTAATATTATTCTATATTTCTGCTAACTTAATCAGAAATATTTATAATTTAAACTTAATAATTAATATTTATAATTAAAATTTATAATTAAAACCTTTTTTTTGTTAATGTTCAAAGGTATTTCAAGCCTGCTATATATATTTTTCGTTTTTAAATTCCTAATTTTTTTTAACTTTAATGATTGAACGATCTGCTATTTTCAAATAAAGATTATATTAATATAGCTATTTTGTTTTGCTAGTTATTTTTCACTACAATCACATTCATCTTTCACTGATTTTCTAATAAATTGAATATCATATTAATCGTTAAAATCCATCGTTTATCTATTTAATAAATCTAGTATAACATTACAATTTAAATTAATTTTCAAGTATCTTTCTTTTTCGTTAATGGAAATTTAACATTCACTCTATTAATCATTATTGTGTCATTAACAATATTTTCCTTATTGATAGTGATAATTTAGTAAATATAAGATTTTTATCTTACTAAAAAGTTGAAAATAAATATCTCTTAATGTATAAGCAATACAATATAGTTAATTATATTGTGTGCATGGTATTTGTTTATCATTCAAACCAATAGCTTTCATAACTTATCTTCTTTATTTTTAGTTATCAATGATTTTCCAAAAATAAGGATTTTACCTTAAAGGAAAATTTAGTTATGATTTTTTTAATTATTTCTATTTGTTTGTATTTGTGTGTATTGAGGTTTGTACCCACGTGCCAATTTCTTTCCCCCAAATATATTATATACAGTAAATTTATTATTCACATAAGAGATAATTCACACTACTTTCAAACCACATACTTTACACCATAACTGCCTTTTCCTTTGTACACACACACTAATAAAGTTTCATAAGATTCACTGATAATTTACAATGTAAAGGTACACTTTATAGTGCTTTGTAAATTTAACTTTATTATATGATCATATAAATATTAGTTTGGGGAAAAAGTTATCCATTATTTTTTCGGTAGACGTCTGTAGTGATCGCTATCTCGTGAGGTATCTATCAAACAATTTCAAATTTATGCTCATTGGAAAGGTGACATTTGAAACTAAAATATTTTCTTGTGGTATTTTGTTTGATTAATTCAGTTATGAGTACACGGTTTTAAAAATAGAAGACAACAAACAGAAAATTCGATACATTTTAGTTTTTCTTTTATAATGGCGAAAATGCTAACCAGGTGGCTAAAATTGTGAAAGGTGTTTATCGTCCTATAAATGACTGTAACAACCAGTTACGCAAAATATTGGTTTCGTTGATTCCGTTTGGGTATTTGGATGATAAAGATGCACCTTGCATGGATACAACGTCGTCGAGAATGTCTATAAAATATCAAAAATTATCAAACTTGACAGCATGTCATTAGTCGTAGCTTCGAACAAGACCTAAAAATCTACATGGAAACTGTTTTAAACCTTTTTACAAAGCAAATCTGAAAGAAGTTACAAAAAGTTCACGTAAAAATAATGGATTTCTTTTTCCCCAAACTAATACATAGATAAATTCATCAAAAATCAGATTATCATTACATACTTTTAATGGGAGTTGTTCAAGTAACATGGCATCGTTGCAAGTTAACCTAAAATTTTGAATTATTCTCTCATTTAATCTTACATTTGAATAATGCACAATTAATGTGCTTGTCAAATGTAACTTTAATATATTTGCATATAAATGCATAGAAAAAAACTAACTTTTAAAATATTTTATAAGCTAAAATAATAAACTTAAGACAGATTTTGCTGCAAAATTCAGAGTGATCAATTTTATTTCTATTTGTGTGAATAAAAACGAAATTATTTTTGAATAACACTCATTGAAAAAAATCCTATTTGCGTTTTTCTTTCGAGTATGGGATTAAATATTAGTTTGGGGAAAAAAGTAATCCATTATTTTTTCGGTAGACGTCTGTAGTGATCGATATCTCGTGAGGTAAATATCAAACAATTTCAGATTTATGCTCATTGGAAAGGTGACATTTGACACTAAAATAGCCTCTTGCGGTTTTTTGTTTGATTAATTCAGTTACGAGTACAAGGTTTTAAAAATAGAAGACAACAAACAGAAAATTCGATACAATTTCGTTTTTCTTTTATAATGCCGAAAAGGCTAACCAGGTGGCTGAAATTGTGAAAGGTGTTTATCATCCTATATAATACTGTTACAACCAGTTACGTACAATTTTTGTTTCGTCGATTCCGTTCGGGTATTTTGATGTTAGAGATGCAGCTCGCATGTGGATACAGCATCGTCGAAAATGTCTATTAAATATCAAAAATGATCTAAATTAACCGCATGTCAGCAGTCGTAACGCGCAAGACCTAAAAATCTACATGAAAGCTGATTTAAACCTTTTTACAAAACGAATCCAAAATAAGTTACACGAAGTTCACTTAAAATAATGGATTTCTTTTTCTCCAACCTAATATTTTAATTCATTTTCAGAATTCTTATAGATTTTTTTATTATTTAATTTTTGTTTGATCAAATCTAACTTAACACGAAAACCTTCTATTATATTTTAATTCAATATATTTTGCTAGGTTCTTATAACTATTGATAATTACTAATTATTTCAAGAAAGTATACTGCTTGAGTTAATTTATGAAAATTATTTCAAATTCAAGTGAAAATGTATAAATTAAAAATACGTTAAAAAAAAAAAACTCATTCTAAGACCTACCAACAAAATTCCATAAAAAAGATACGTTTTTTTCTCCGTTGCTTCCGCAATTTCCACTGCAATTTAAATTCAATTCATCTTCGCAAAATATTTTAAGAACATACTCCATTTAAGGTAATACACGTAAAAGTAATTTGCCTAAGTTGAATAGAAATCCATCAAACGTTAAGGAAAACTTTGACACGCTCGTTCCTTCGAAAACTTTCTTTAAAATTAATTTAAAATTGTTGCTTGGTTTCTGCCTGACACGCTTAAAATTGCCTGCGTTATAAGACTAGCATTTACAGCTACCTAATAAATAGACTACTCATTACATATTTCTTTTTATTTTGCAAAATTTTCCTATGCGTTATC
>JAPDSC010147351.1:0-13544 GCA_026290005.1 Latrodectus geometricus
TTTTTTTTCTTTATATATATACCGTATTTTTTGCCGTATAAGACGCACTTTTTCTCCCTAAAATCGAGGGGGGAAAGTGCCTGCGTCTTATACGGCAAATACAAAAGCCCACCATGGCAAGGAATGCGAATCAAAGATTCTGTCTTTTCATAAGTTTGTTATTCATGCGAGGAAGAAGAACAACTTTGAAATGAGCCAGATTGGGAACATGGAGGAAGTCCCGCTAACGTTTGATGTGCCATCTAACAGAACCGTAGATAACAAAGGAGCCAAAAGCATAACCGTAAAAACCTCAGGGCATGAGAAAACCCACTACTCGGTTGTGCTGTCCTGCTGTGAAGATGGTACCAAACTGCCGCAAATGTCGATCTTTAAAAGGAAAACATTCCCAAAAGAAACAATTCAACGGGGAGTCATCGTGCACGTTATACAGTTGATATAAAATATTTTACTACAGAATTTGGTTCATAATCTTTTTTTCCTAAATTTGCCTCCTTTAAAATTGGGTGCGTCTTATATGCCGGTGCGTCTTATACGGCGAAAAATACGGTATATATATTTTTAGTTTTTGAACAAAAGTTTAACCACTCAAACACAAAATAATTCAGTTTGAAATAACGATTATCATAAAAAAAATTATAGTCATTAATCTTTTAAAGATTATCTGTATTTTTGTTATAATTATTAATATTTATGTACAAATAACATATATTTTTAATTAAAAATTTGAGTATACTTATCTCATGTAAAACCTACTAAAGAAAATAATAAAAGTTATTATTTTCGATATATATATATATATATATATATATATATATATATATATATATGAGATAATTAAATATATTTCAAAGCGAAATAATATACCACATAATATAATTAAAAAACACCACAAATAGCCCAATAATATAATTTAAATTTAAAAAAAACTTAATTCAAATAATTTATATGGTGAATAAAAACAAAAATAATTACTTGAATTTTCTTTAATTGGACTAAATAAGGTCTTAGGAAACAAGGTACACCCAGAACACCATTAAATGTATCAAAAAGCTTACATTGACCATCAACAATAGCAACATTTCCAGAATGTACACTTCCTAAAAAATATATGATTAATAAAAGTATCCATAATTCACACTACATTGAGCATTTTATTGCTTTTGCATAGTATGAAAAATGTAAAATGTTAACAAATGACCAAAAATGAATATACAATTAAACATTCAAATCTTTGTAAATCCTAATTACAAGTACAAATAAGTTGAGCATATTACATTTTTAACAATCTATATTTTAAACAAATAATCTGTATTTTGAATAACAATATTCAATATTTTTTAAATGACAAAAACTACCAATTTACTAACTAATTTGCAGATAATTATACATTGTAAATTCTAATACATAACCATAATTGCCAACAAAAACATATAAATTATTACTCATATTATATTTATGACAATTAAAGGAAAATCAGTTTTAGCTACTTTAAGATAGTTTTAAAAAATTAGCTTAAGTAAGTTAAGGTTCATAATCAAAAAGTGATTTAAAATATATTACCATGATAAAATCCACGATCATGTAAGAACTTCAATGCAAGTAGAATTTGACTGCCATACATTTTAATTTTAGGAAGCTCCACAACATTAAAAGATTTTGGATTCCCATATTTTTTTAGAAATTGCACACGAGGTTTAGCCTATACATAAAATACATTTATAGATTAAGAAAAATAAGCAATTTAACAGATCATCATTTAAATATATTTTCAGTCTGTAATAAAAACATTAAATTTTATCTACCATTCAGCAACTTAAATATGCCTCTAATGCTGAACGAAACACGAAACACTACAAATATGTATTTCAGTAAAGGCATTATTATTGATTTAAATTCAAAGTAATAAATTTAGAGTAACAAACTGTTTTTTGCATGTATGTCAAAAATTCATGAATTAAATTATTACTTGATGGACTAAATATAATGATGCATCTGATGCACAAATCATATTATTCATTAATCACTAAATAATTAACTATCAGTAAGTGAATAGTGTATTCCTCATGAATAAAGTTCAAATAACCTAATTAAATTAAGTTTTCCAGTAAAAATAAAGCTAAATAATTTCAAGCTAATTTATCTTTCTGAACCAACTTCTGTTTTAGTAAATTTATTCTAGTTGATAAGCACTGCTAAAATATTTATAACCGTAATTAGTAAATTTGTAAGAAACATAATTAACAATATTTAAAAACACATGAAAATTGAAAAAAAAATATTTAAAAAATAACAAATTTTTAGAGTTCAATATAATTTGAATTAAATTTTTTAAGCAAAAGATTTATCTTCTTAAGAAATAATTTTATCTTTTTCTGTAATTTTATATATTATTTAAAACAAATATTACTAATAAGAAATAGATTAGTTGATAATATTTGATGTTTAATAATCATAGATAAAAACATAATATAATTGAAGGAATTATTAATGATCTAAAACACCTTTATTTTGATCATTTAAGATAACTTAATACATTAAGATAACTTTAGATGAATGATAACATTTAATTAACTTTAACTCTTAAATTATTGCTTAAACAACACACTTTGATCTATCAGATATTATGATTTAAGATCGAATATTCATGGGCTAAATGACAACTATCAACAGAACAGTTTTCTTGATTTTAAAAAAGTTTATGCAGATAGCTTAAAATATCAGTCATTTTTCTGCTATCAGAACCAGATTAAGATATCCCAAATTTTTAGTGTTTGGCAAAAAAACCTAAAGAATAAAAAAAAATCCCTAAATATTTACGAATTCTAATCAATGACAAAAAAATCATGAAAAATTAACATTATAATCCAAATATTCCAAAATAATAGTAGAAATATTATTCATAAAAAATTATGACTGTTTTTAAACTTCTTAAAAATTTTAGCAAAATATTCACCAATGATTATGATGTTAATGGAAAAACATTCAAATACTAAAAAGTTTTTTAACAGTCTTAAGCAGCTGAAATGCCTACTATGTGATTTTAAGGTTTTGATAAAATGGCTCACTACAGCCTAGTGACAGAACTCTTCAGAGTAATAAGTCCTGCATTTGATGCTAACTGCTCTTGAACAATGGGTGTTGATTTAAGATATCTGCATAAATGTCTGTTAATTTGATGATTGAGAATTTTATAAACTTCATTCTTTGCAACATGTACATAGGACTTACTGTCTATAAAAAATTTCCCTGGAGGATTATAAAATGAGGGGGATATTAAAAAAGGTGCACAACAAACTTTAGCTATTAGTCTGTACACTACATAATGTCAAAAAAAATTTTACATTAACTACTAAATATTAAAAAAGAAAAACAAGCGAAATTTTATTTTTGGCAGAAAACATTTATGAAGGAAAATAAGTTTTATAATATTGAAAGAGATTACAACAAAAAAGTTTAACTTGATACATTTTATTGTTGTAAATATTAAAAAGCTAACAACTAAGCAAAAGTGTAATGACAAATTTAAGTAAGGTATTTAATTAACATTCTTTTTTAGGCCCACCTTGCATAAAAAATCCCTAAGGCTTCCATTTTCTAAAAAATCATAAATGACTAGAGCTCCATTAGAGCTAACACTGCACATAGATGCAGGAAGGATATATGGATGCTGAAAAGTATAAGAATAAAAAATAAGTTTAAATGCTTGCTTGAACATGATTTAAAGCAAAGAAGAAACAGTAAAATCAAAAAGACCTGGATAGACCCTAAAAGTTTAATAGCAGAACACAAATCCTTTTCACTGAGGTGTTGATCAGGTCCAAGACTCATCTAAAATATTTTATGATATAATGAAAAAAAAAATTAAAATATAATGAAGCTATTTAAAGATATGTGAAACAGTTTTAATACCCATGAGAGAATAAAACGTTTTTTGGTTTCATTCTTTGATTTAATATTGAAATATTGCTTTCGAATTCGCCATCCTGAAAAATTTAAATATAAAATATTAAGAGCAATTAAATAAAAAAATTAAATTTCTTGAATTCAGTGTAGATATACAAAAAATTAAGAATCAAAAACTAACTTATAGAATATTATAAAAAGCATCTAGTTTATATGAACACACAATTATTGATTCACACACATAATTTCAACTATTAACATACATTTTTAATACTTGATCTTTATATAATATACAAAAAGTTTTATGTAAAAATGAATACCTTATATTGATGATTAAGTATTAATTTTACTTAATTTTTCAAAGGAAATTTCAGGAATAGCAACAAGCAGTGTAAGCTGATAGAAATACAAATTTACTACAATTACAGAAAAAATTTAAGATAGATTTTGCAAGAAATTTAATAAATGTTTTTATTCCATTTTTGATATTAATTATTTTATTTAATTTTAATCTCTACCAGAATGAAAATGCTTAAAAGAGAAATATTAGTAAGTATTCAAATTATTGTTTTATTTAAAAAAAAGAATTTAAGTCACAGAAGAGAAAGAAAAAAAAAATACAATGAGAGAAAAAATTCAATAAAAATACTATGTAACTTGATATAAACTTAAATAACTTCAATTAAATAAATAAAAGAAATTTTATCTACATGAATGACAATGAAACTTCTCCTTCTTTATTAAATTAAGCAGTATTAATTGACAATGTAAATTTTTAAAAGCACAAAATAAATAGCACTGTTTCTGAAGCATGTTTAAAATGGCTATCTGCAAAAAAATCTAAAATTTCCAATTTCTTCTATAAAAGTTGAAATGTTAAACTTTACAGAATTTTAAATATTTTTAATACATGGTATTAAATTAAATACTAAAATTTAAAAAATAATTAATTTTAAACACATGAAAATTATAAAGAATTAAATAATCAGAGTAGGCTAACTGGTATATCAAAACCACAACATTAAGAAGGATTGGCTTAAGCTGTTTAAAATTTGGTTAAAATAATCATAATCATAAGTAAAAGAATACAAGATGAAAGGAAAAAGTAAATTTATTTCAAGAAATTGCATTGAAGAAATAGAGGACCTCAAATTTAATTGTCCACCTCTACTTCTTATAGATTATTGCAACATCTCAATCACCGATTGCTAAAAACTTATTTTTAATTGATAATATTACATAGAGCTTATTTAAATGAACTTAAGAGTCCTTTAATTTTTCAGTTTATTTTTAAAATGGAGGTCAAGTAGTCCAAGAATCAAATCATAAATTTTGAAACTTCCTCCCTGTCCACAGCAGAGCATAATCTTGCAGAAAAATACATCTTAGAAGCAAGGAAGAGTAATACATGTAGCCAAAAAATGTCATAGTTCACAGAATACAATTGAACAGCTATAGTGTCAGGGAATTAGAAATTATTTGCATGTGTCAATATGTACAATTTCTGTACCAAGTATAAAAATGTCAATCCAAAACATATGCAGCATTTGGATAGTTATGACAAGATGTCTAAGCATGCAAAATGATATCATAATGTAAATTTTATCAAGTGATACAAATTTCCATCCCAGGTTTAGTAACCCTAATTAAATTCTCAATAACCTCATTGTTATGCAAATGCCTATGTTTCAAAACCACAGATAAGTGGTTTTGAAACATAGGCATTTGCATAGGCAATTGAAACATAGGCAATTCCCCCCCCCCCCAGTCTAAAATTACAGTATATTTTATAAATTCAAAATTAATATTAAATTTCACAGAAATTTTGCAGTTAAAATTAACATGAATAAAGATTAGCAAATTACTTTAATATAAAATACATGCATAATAATGGCAAAATCAAATAAGAGAGACATAAAATTTAGCATTTTTAAACGAATTCAACAATTTAACCACAATGATCAATTTTGCGTGCTGTGAAATTTCTGAACATAAATGCAACAAATCAGTTTCCTTCAGTTTGTTTTTCTTAAATATAATTAAATAAATTAGCTATTGACAGGTTTATTAAATTAACAAAACGAGTTATTTTGCAGACCTAAAATAGATAAAAAAAAATTAAAAACAATCAATTAACAATTATAAGAATATTTTAAAATACATTAAGCAACTTTACTACTTTGATTTTACGTATCGTGTTATTATTTTATAAATTTAATTTAAATATTAGTAAATTATATAATTTCTTATTTGAATATATATTAAAATTTGTTTTTTATTAAAGCACATATTCTTTAAACTAAATAAAAAGATCTAAAAAACACTTATATTACTTTTAATTTTCACAAAAACGAAATAACAATAGGAGAGAAAAAGAAATGTCAAGAAAATAATGAACAGATTTATTTCTTTTTTGAACAACACAAAAATAAAATTTTATCTTCTAAACAAAATATCAGATTCCTAAAGTTATTTTTTCAAAGTTTTAACAAAAAACAAGTTAAATTATTAGAAAAAGTTATTTTAACATGTTTAAATTACTTATTTTAAATGTGTTTAAAATTATTGAACACAAACTGAATTTTCTAATACATAATTAATTAAAATAAAAACATAATATTACAATATCAGCGTAATCAGAATTAATTTTTAAAATAGGTGACCGAAAAATATTAAAAATATGCAAATTAACTTTTTACTGGTAAACTAAGTGCTGAAGAAATTGAATTTAAAAATTACCAAAATCAAGAAGAGGTTCCCCAACTTCCCACTGTGGTTCTGATCGGAAGATCATAGATACATGTTGTAAAGAAGTCTCTAAATTTATTTTAAAACATATTTAAAAAAAGTTTTTGTTAAATAACAATTGTACACAATAGATTATTCATTGAGTCAATGATTTAAAATTTAATAACATAAACTACAAAAACATGAATATGAATAAATATTTCACTAAATAAAAAATTTAAACAGTTAGTTCTCAACATCATGTCAGATTACATATAAAAAAAATTTTGAAACAACATTTTACAGCAATAAATGAGCTCAATAAATTCAATAAAGAATTAAAATTGACTTATGTAAAGTTTGTACCAAAAGTAAGTTAATTATTTGTTGAATAATTCCCTCCATTAAGAAAATGTTGATAGAAAATATGTGGGAGTACAAAATCACTAAGTTTTGATGAGATTTTATAAACTTACCCTGATAAGGTTCAGTTACTAAATAAATAAATCAAGATCCCATTACATTATCACACATGCATGGAAGATAGTAAATCATCTTTATATATTTATAAAATACAAGAAATTTCCTAATTAAATATGTGGAAAATTACAATAATATATACAATTTTTTAAACAAAATTTAAAAATTATAATCAAGACAAGATTCATTCAGAATTGTTTGCAATTTTAAATTAATTTATAACCAATTAAATCTTAAAAAAATAATAGAAATATCATAGATAGTTTTAAATAAATTATTATAAATAAGTATCAGGCAAACAAAAAAATAATATACATACAAATATTTATTTCATTTTTAAGTTTAACAATATCAAAGAAATTGAATCACAAAATGTATGTATATAATATATATGATTTTTATATATTATGTACATAATAAGTATGATTTTTGTCTTCTCATACTTAATTTAAAACAAAGTTTTACTTACCTACAAAATTAAAGGAGTAATTCATTGGGTCTAAAAATTTCTTCACATGAATAGTTGAAGACAGCAATGGATGATTCAGCAAAAAGTTTATATAAATCTGTAAAAATTTTTTAAAAAAATACTAATTTACAGTTAAAACATACAAATTAAGTTTCATCAGTACTTTTCCGACACAATATTAAGTTAAACAGATTAATTCAAATAAACAATTTTAATAAAAATGTGTACAGTTAATAGCTTTATAAAGAAAAAAAACTAAACAATTGTTTTAAATGGATTGATATCATAAAATTTAATAATGAATATAAATAAAAATTAGGCTATAAATAACTTTTTCAAAAAAAAAAAAAAAAACTTTTAAATATATGTTTTTACTTGAAGAGCTTGTTGTCTTTCAGCAATAAATTCCCTTTCTAATTTTCCAAACACTTTCTTTGGAGGCAATGGAATGTCTAATCCTGAGCATAATAGTAGATTATTTAAGGAATCAAAATCACTATAACGTCTTGATATTTGCCAGGATGCTTCAGAAGGGCCTCTTTGTACTTTCATATTGTAAACCTAGACAGGAATAAAAGAATAAATCATTAAGATAGCATGACATAACACTCAATAATAAATTGATAAATAATTTTGCAAAACAGTTTCTAAGAAATAAACATTTATATCTGAGAAGCTAATTAAACTATAAGCAATTTTTTTCAATATCAAACATATTTTTTTTCGAGATTATTTTCATTAAATATCAATTTAGACTTTTACTGATAATAAATAAATGATAAAATAAGTATATAACTGAAAATTAAAAAAATATTGAAAACTATAGTCATTTGATTTTAAATATTTGTTTTTAAAAATTAACAATAAATAATAAATATCATATGACTCTAAAGAAATATTGTAAATTTTTATTTTAAAGTAAATAATATTAGAGCTATTTATGAATATCTTTAAACGAAGAATTTTCAAGTAACACTTAGCCATAATAAAACATCATATTCATATTTGTTTGATGACAATTGTCAATCAATAATTGGTATTTTTCACTGAGAATATCATTATTTAATTTTTTTTTCACATCAAATGATAGAAATATCTAAGAGAACAGCTACTATAAAGCTTTCCACGGTGCAAATTATCAGGGAAGATATTTCAATAAAGTTTGTTTTTTTAAAAAAAAGGTAGAAACCTTTTTTAACAAAGTTATTTTTGAAAACTTCACCAAAATTAAAAATTTTATCCAACGACAAAAGTTAAATGTTTGTCTTTTAGATCTATCTATGTATAATTTATCACTCCTTATTGCTATTATAAAAAAATATAAAGCATTTTTTGAATAGATTCCCATTTTTAAGTTGGTTATAAATTTAGATTTCAAGTTGGATATCAATCTATTGTTGTAATATATTTAGAAAAACTATATAAATTAAATAATCTTCGATGTAAAAGAGAAATCCAAAATTGATCAATATTAAATGATAAAAGAAACACTCAAAGTACATTCATTCATTGGCAAAATAAAAAATGTACTGAAAAATTTGTCAATATAAATAAAACTTCATATATGTAATGTTAATATAAAAATAAATAATTAACAATATAAGGATAATAAGATAACATTATTTATTAAATTAAATAGTTTTTTCAAGACATTAAAATAAATAATGACTTAAAGCCACAATTAAAACTCTTCATGGTAAGTTCTCCTTCATTGTTGAAGCAAATCACATTCTCTTCAAAGAATAAATTTGATTCTGTTAAATAATTCTGGTACACATCAAAGATAGAAAGTCCATTTCAAAATGTTTTAAAGACATAAATCAGTTTTGTACACCCCAAAACTTTTACTATCTTTGATGAAAGTAGTGTCATTAAAATCATGACATTTATCACTTATGAAGTAAGGTATACTTAATTTAAACAAAATTCATAAAATTGAAAAGAAAAAAAAATTTTTCTTTAAAAAAAAAAAAAAAAAAAAAAAAAAAAACTTCATACAAGCAAAAAGTTTGAAATTATGGTTTGAATGCTATAGTGATATATTAATGCATTACATATCTACAGGAAATTTCTCTTACTTGTAGTTCTATTGTATTGATAATACTTACAATGGGTAAAATTCTATTTAGCCCACAGCATGGTCAAAGGAATTTAAAAAAAAAATGCTGGAAAGATTTTTTTTATTAACCCCTTGACATACAAATTAAATAGAACTCGAGGCGACTAAAAAATATCAATTATTTTTCGCTCAACTTAAAAGAGAGTAGATGTTAAGAAAGAGTGCATTCTATCATGGAATTTGATTTTTATTAATCACACTGATGCCTAAGATCCATCTCTTTTGATATACAATGACGAGTAATACGCGTCAAAGTCTCCAATTGCCTATGAAACGAATGACAAGTCTAACTCGTCATTGTATGTCAAAAGGTTAAGCAAAATTATGCAATTTCATTTGATTCTGAGTACATTTCAAATATTTTTTATTAATACATTACAATTATGCTCTAAGATAAAATGCTATAATATTAACCAATGTATGAGAATTATATGATATTAATATTATTTAAATATATATGATAGTTTTTTTAATATTTCATTTCAATTTACTAAGCAATATAGATAAATCAATAATGTAAATAACCTCATTTTTTAATTAATTATTTTTATTTTGTAAAACCTTTACCTGAAGCATACTAATACAAACATATTAACTTTCCATCTCAACTTCAAGTACAGAATAATTTGTGTGTGAATGATAACACTTTTTCCAATGTCTTTAAATTAGATTTGAATCTATTCGTGGAATCTTTTCAGTTACTTAAACAAATATTTTTATAAAAAACACACCTGTTCTATTTTTTTAAAAACAAACTGTAACTTAATGTTTAAACAATGTATGGATTTTTATGCTAAGTCACTTGAAATAAAATTTGTTTGGTTGTTATAACATGTTTAAAAAGAAAATGCTTCTCATTTTAATTATTTTTAAAATATTTAAGCTGTAATGATAAGGACATTTTTTATTGAAATTTCCAAAATTATTTAATTTTTAGCAAATAAAAAATGTTACATGGTATTAGATGTCACAGAATCGAAACCAATAAAGACTCAGTTCAAAATTTATTATATAAAGGAATTCAGTTTAAAGTTGTAATCTGCTGATTTGGCTCTACATTTTACTCTTGACGATGAAGTGGGTCCTAATAAGATTCAACCAATAAATTAATGCACTACATATTTATATGAAATTTTCTTTCTTTCAGCTCTGTTGAATTGATAATATATGTATAATGATATAAAAGGATTCAATGTTATACAAATTAGTATACAGGAAATCACCATCAAATGTTGTATAATTTATTAATAAACCAAAATTAATTTTCTACCCAGTAATCGTTATCTAAATCAAAGTATTCTAGCCTTGTTTATGACCCAAAATTATATCAGTGAACAGTATAAAATTTTTATGCAGAATTATGAAGTGAGTGAACTACTTTCTTCAATTCTTATGGCTACTTTATAATGATCTCATTTTTATTTTATTTAGTTTTAAATTCATATTAAGATATTTTTGAAAATATGTTATTTTTTATGAAATAAATGTTCTTGTAATGTACAAATGAATTCAATAAACATGAGATATGTTTCACAATTTCCTATGTGAATTCGAATAAATAATTAAAATAGGAAAATTTTCCATTCATGCATTTATTATTCGGCAGCAAGATTCTCAATTAAAAACATAGAAAAGATATCAGTAATTGCTATACTATGCTTAACATATAAATTAAAACACTTCTTCTTTTACATTTATTCATACTTTTGTTATCAGGGCAGATTACGAAATTCATGATTTTAAAAGTAAATTTTCGTCAGTCTCAAAATGTGTAGTTAATATTTTATAGAAAATTTAGCACTTTTAGCTTCATTCTATTCACACATATTATAATATTAGACTTAAATAAATTGATTCTACATTCAAATTTTCCTACATTTAAGTTGAGCCATAGTGGCATTGTAGCTTAACAATAACAAATATTGCTATTTGTGGAGTATTTGGGAATACTATTCGTTTACTGTTCAAAATATATCATTAAGATATTAAAATATTGATCTTTGATTTAAAGATCATCATACTAAGAAATTCTAGGTACATCAAATATCAGTGAGATCTAATTTCTTCAGTTGATTTTTTAGATGTATTTGAAAAGAAGGACGTTAGCTCATATGGAAATCTTTTTGACTGACTGTTGTGAAATATTACAAGATCATGAAACATTACAATGCTTGAAAAATTACACTAGATCACATTGAGTTGTATATGATTTAATTACTTTTTTTTTAAATAAAATATTTCCTTACACTTCTCTCATCTTTTTTCTTTTACCTTGATAATTGGGGGACAAAATCTCTAAACCAGTTTATACAGTTCATCATCAAGTATGAATACTTTTATCTTGCATAAGCATTCTCACAACAGAAAATTGCAGAAGAACATTATATCCCATTAAGGATGGCAGCCTGTGGAAGAAAGTGTTCCCTCAGGCTGGGAGCTGTAACAAGCAGATAGGGGCATTTTATCCTGCTAGGACTAATGTGTAATTTTGAAAAGTACATGTTACATAGATATAAAACCACTTTTAAATATGTTATTAAAGATATCATTATTTCAAACATAAAATTTTTTTAATTAATCTAACTGATATGAATCTATACAAATGAATCTCTAAAAGTAAAATCAATGCTAGAATATTACCCATCCTAAAATAGAATTGAAACTATAAACAGCCAATTCAAACTGAGTTAAAAGATTTTTTACCATGTGCTTCCCTTTTCACCAGGTAGCATGTGTATGCTTAAATTCACCAAAATCTAATAAATCACAGACACTTAACGGATCCTATTCTAATATCAGAGAGAGAAATATAAATGTATAACTTGAGTCTTTTGAATGGAACATGGATTAATTGCATTCAAAAAATTATAAGCACCCTCTTGCAGTAAATATTTCATTCCAAAAACACAACACAACTCTTCAGTTAACATTCTGCTGCTTAGGATTTGGCATTAAGCTCTAAAGGGTATCTAGTGCTGATGTATATTTCAGGTATTTGTCCCAAATCGGTTAAATATATCATAGAAAAACTATAAGTATAAATGCTAGAGAAAAATTTTGTACATTTGGATATTTTAAGCAACATTATATAAATAATTTTATTTCAATTAACATTTAAAACTATCTTAATTTTTGTATCTTGACAGAGGATCCGATTTACTGTATGGTCACCCTTGGCACAATTTTTACATATTCCGAGATAAAAAAAATTTTATTGACAACCTACCTCTGACTAATTGCTGATAAATAAGGGATATTGGTAACCATAATCAATTGAATAATGTAACTGCATATTTAAATTTAGTTAAACCACATTGAATGTTAATGTGTTTTGTCTTCTGATCCAGTATTCTTTTTTTGATGGCTGTTGCATGGGGAATGTCTGAGGTAAGAGCAAAAATGTTTGGAGAGAATGGTATTACATGGTATGATGAGAATGTTAATTTAAGGTATTAGTATGGATTGGATGAAAGAAAGGAGACAAAGAATTTTGTATGTAAGCAGATTTGATTGCAGATAGATACGAGTGTTGTAAATATAGTAAGGATATGAAATTGGTTAAAAGGAACAGTATAAGCGATGGTTATAAATGGAGGTGTAAAACTAAGATGAAAGGAGAAATGCATGACATTAAAAGGAATGTGAGTAAGGGTTCCTTTTTTGAACTGAGAAGAATGATGATGAATTAAGATTTTAGGTAAAGATTTACTGTACGGTCGCTCTTGGCGACGTTTTCAAAAAATCGCCAAAAATGTCGCCAACCTCGCCAATGTTTATAAGCGAGGTCTTAAAATAAACAGAATATTGCATGTTAAAAAAATGACGACTAAATTACTAAAATTA
>JAPDSC010147352.1:0-13074 GCA_026290005.1 Latrodectus geometricus
AAAAAAACTTATGAAATGATAATTTCTGACTATAAGACAATAAGACATAAGTATATTTAATATTCCTTTTTCTTAGTCTAATATATAAATACATTTTGAAATTGTGTATAAAATTATGCATTATTTTTAATTGCTCATTTAACACTATAAAATAACTTTATTTATCCCATTTGAAGGACAGGTATATATTTACTTAAGTGGAGTAAAGGAGTTAAAGCAATATGAGAAACATGATTGTATGAAAAAAAATTCGTCTTATCTTCTTTTTCTCTGAAGATTATCTACATTTTTTTAAATAATTAATAAGGCTTAAGGATAATTTACATGTTGAAAAATATTTAAACACAAAATTGATATTTCAAACTAATGTTAAAAGTATATAAAAAGCCTAAACATTTTCTTTTATTTTTATGTAAATTAATTATTATTGTATGAACATTACATTTTAAAGGTTTTATTATTCCTTCACAATTTTTAAAAATATTAATATCTTCTTTAAATATATTCATGTAGATATCTAATTATTTTTTACTTACATTTTATATTTTTTAAATGAGAAAATTTACAAAACATTTATAGAATCATTTTTTTACATTTTACAATATTGGAAGAGTTGTTGAAACAAAGTTGTTATCATAAATAATATTTACATAATTTTATACTTGCATTATGCCAAAAAAATCAAATATAGTTTTATTAAATCTAATTAAATAAAGATAAGTTATCATATATATGAATATATATATCGGACCTTCATTATTAATAATGCTTTTTAAATTTGTAAATACATTTATTAAAGTATTATCATTAAATATTTTTGTGATGTCATTTACCACATAATTTTACTTTGAAAGAAACAAGAATTTAAATGTGAATAATAGAACAAATTTTACATCAAACATTTTATTTGAACGAAATTTAAGAAGTTATTTATTTGTGTCTTAAAATTTTGTAAAGTATAACTATTTTGTTTGGACTACTTATCTTCTTCTCTAAAAAATAAATCTTATTTGTTCTTCAAGGATTTAATAATTTAAAGATAGCTAAAGTTTTGCTAGTGACAAAACTAAGTTTGGACCAAACACAAAACAGATATTTGAAAGCTTCTTAGAGCTTTACTTAAAATACTTTTGTTCCAGAGAAAATAGGTTTTAATTCAATATTGCTTTTCAGAAACTTTCTGAAAAAGTAGTGTTCATAAGAAAAAAGAAAAAGTTGCAAAAGAGGAAATAAGAATCCCTTGTGCCTAAAGCATCTAAAATAATATTTCTCTCTTGAGGAAAGCAAGTAAAAATCTCAAAATAATAAGCCATCATTTTATTTGTTAATGCTCTCCTTTATTGAATGGTGGTAAGTGAATTAAAATTATTACTAAATGTAACAGCAGATACTTTAAAACTAAATATACACTTTCTGTTGGTTAAAAAAATGTATAATAATTATAATATTTAATCAATATACTGCAATCTTTCTAAATATTAATTTTAATATGTTTTCCTTATGTACTTGTAATGCTTAACAGAGCAGAGTTTTTTTCTTGGAAATCTACTATGCATTATATTAGGTTGAGGAAAAAGAAATCCATTATTTTTACGTGAACTTTCTGTAACTTCTTTTAGATTCACTTTGTAAAAAGGTTTAAAACAGCTTTCATGTAGATTTTTAGGTCTTGAGCGTTACAACTGCTGACATGCTGTTAACTTCGATCATTTTTGATATTTCATAGACATTTTCGACGATGCTATATCCACATGCGAAGTGCATCTCTAACATCAAAAATACCCCAACGGAATCAAGGAAACAAAAATTGTACGTAACTGGTTGTTACAGTCTTATATAGGACACCTGTCACAATTTTATCCACCCAGCTATCTTTTTCGCCGTTACAAGTGAAAAACGAAAATGTATCGAAATTTCTGTTTGTTGTCTTCCATTTTTAAAACCTTGTACTCGTAATTGAATTAATCAAATAAAAAAACCGCAAGAGGATATTTTAGTGCTAAAGGTCACCTTTCCAACGAGCATAAATCTAAAATTGTTTGATAGATACCTCACAAGATATCTATCACTAGAGACGTCTACCGAAAAAATAATGGATTACTTTTTCCCCAAACTAATATTTTCTTTACTCTAAGTTTTAACCTATTAAGAATTTTTGTTTTTTTTTATAAAAAATACGATATTGCAATTCAAATATATTACATAATTAATAATTTGTCAGTAGTTGTATAAATTATATTTTATAATTAACGCAGTGAGTAGTAATTCTATTTATTAAATTATTTATTTATTAATTTAGGGCTACATTATTAAGATTTTAATCATTATTATTGCATTGATTGTAATCGTTATCGTATTGCAAAAAATTGTGTTTACATGACCATGTTCACACATACACACTTCCGGTTGATTTTTATTTTCAGCACATAAAGTTAAACTTTAAAATTTAAAAAAACATGCGTTTTTAAAGTATTTCATACCTCCTCATATGTAATTATTTCTAAAATTTCAGTTTTTATGTTTTCTTTAATTTCAGTAAATTTATTAAGAGGATTTTACGTTATTTATAAATATTTAAGCTTCATCAAATTTGCTGAAAATGGTGCAAACTAATACATTTATTCATAATAAAAAGGATTAACACGATAGTGTATGAAACAACTAAAGAATTATTAAAAATAAGGATATTTATTTAAAGAGTCCTACTTCATTGAAAGTCTAATTAAGATTCAAAACTTAACTCCATATTCTCATGCTCGTTTAAATATTAACTTCTAATCCATGTATTTCTTATAAGTGGTTTAGAGTCGAAGTGAGCTATATTTAGATCACCAAGAGAATTAAGTAATATTTCTTTGTAGTTAAGGGTAGAAAACTGGAAATTTAGCTAATTTTCTAAAACCATTTAGCAGTACCTACAATGCATTTTTAATGTACACTATCTTTTTAAGTATGAAAACGTTTATAAACTATACTCTGTGGAATCACTATTGTACTTCTATAGCATTAGCTTTCCAAGAAAATTTGCTAAATATTCTTCAAGAGATAAAATTCTCTGTACTAATCCCGTCAATTATTATTTTCAACAGCTGAAAATGCTAATAAATACTTCAATACACTTAATTTTTTATACCTTATGTTAACTTTTTATAAAATAACTGGAACGTAGTTCTGTATTAAGAAGAATTAAATTTATTTTTAATTAATATTTATTTGAAATTATTTTTCATTAATACTTTAGATGCACAGTAAATTCATTTTTACAGTACGGATAAAGAACTAGATTGTTTGCTTGTATTAATTTTTTTTCAATTTCTTATAAATTTTACCAAAAAAGACAAAAAATTAAATTTAATGCACAAATTTTAAAACTGAATGCAAGTTATAATTACTTTTTCAGTGGTAAAAAATGTAAAATTATTGTGGTCTTTATTCGTATAGAAAGAAATTCATAATGATAATGAAAAGCAAGCATGTTTATTTAGATTCGAGACGAATAAAACATTCTTAAGTCACTTTGTGTACTGTTCGCATTAGATATTCTTTACATTCAATATACTTTTCAAACAAAATATTCTTTAAAAAATTATCAAAAAATAAATCATGCATTTTTTAAATTATTCTGTTTATCATCCTCTAAATTAAATCAAAAGCTTTTTGCCTCCATGTTAATTTTTTTTTTATTTCTTAGTGTAAATTTTTAAAATTTCTTTTTATTTAGACACACATATTCTAAGTAATTGATTTTAGATAGAATGTTGGTTAAAAATTAATATTGAATTTTAAGAGAAAACTACATCGTAAAGTATCTCTGTCAAATACGAAGAAAATTATAAATGAGTTCTTAGAAGAATATATAGCTTATCTTAGAAGCATTTATTTTACTTGTTTTAAAATTTTTGAGTATATTTCGCGCAAATATAATCTATTTTAATATAAGAGTTTTTGTTTTCTACTATAAAAATTTATTTATATCTTCGTTTTGTATGATCTATAGTTTTAATTAGAAATTTAATAAAATCATTTCATTTTTGTTAAGTTTAGATATTTTTATATGTTTTACTCTTTGTAACTCAACTTAACTTTTACCTTATAATTTCTACCATAATCCTCATTCATAATATTTCTTTTTCTCTATTTAGTTCCAAATGTTTTTTATTTATTGTATTAATTGATTGACTTATGCTGTAAATGTACGAGTAATCCATATAATAACTCATTATTTTAATATTTTCCTAGTGAAAATGTGCACAAGTCAGTATTTTGTTGAGGTACTTTGCTTAAAATGATCTCAAAATATTTTATTGATATCCACGTTGTATTATTGTAGTTGAATGTATTCAATTGATACTATCTATGCCAGTACTTTAACCCCTTAGTAAGTCAATGCCAGTATTTTAGCAAACCTTATAACTGATAGAAGTAGAATAATATTTTTTATTTAAAATTATTGATGGATAGTGACACTATCACCTCGTGTGCTTAGAAAAAATTCTACTTTCATTCGCATCCTGTCATTAAGTAAGATGTATCCAGTAATCAACTAAATCTGTACCGTCGACATTTTAGGGAAGAGGAGCAGTTTTAGACATTTTGTGTTGAATTAACCAAACGGTGAGAAGTCATAATATGGCTACTGTGTTATCTGCCATCGTCTCACCATCATTCATTCAGTTTTGGAGATACTAATTTGGAGCCTTCAGGCTACTAGAATCTGTCTTCAGCAGTTTCTTCCATGAAACGTATACTTTATCATAAGAATGATGGCACAAACTCTGCCGAATAAATTTACATCGTTCCCGCTATATCATGAGCTCTTATGGTGTGTGGTCATTGTATGGCTACTATATTGTCTGTCATTGCCTCATCATCCGCTTGGCTTAGGTACTCATAAAAACAGCTCTTGAAGAGCCAATAAACTGAAAAGTTTCGGGGATACCTATCTGGAGCTTTCGGACTACTAAAATCAGTCTTCAGTAGTTTCTTTCTTGAAACGCACACATAATCATTAGAATGACGGCCCATACTCTAGGGAATAAATTATATATCGTTTTCGCTATATCATGAGCATTTATGGTGAATGTGTTGGAATTAGATACTATATTTATTAAATATTCTTTAAAAAAATTAATTTAATTAAATAAAAATACATATAATTTGGCTAGAGAGATTTATTTACAACAGTTAAAGGTAGACGTTGAAATATTTGTTGAAACAAATAAATTTGACGGCTTCTAAATTATAATTCATATGTAATTGCATGATTATTAACCCTGTGAACGAGAAATTACAAATTATTCAGCAAATTATATTGCAGTAAAATAAATTGTTAATGAAATAAAAATCATTTAATACAATTGTAAAATTAATATATATGGATATTGATGCTAAAATTATATAAATATTGACAACACATGTAGTTGAGCAGTAAATTATCAAATTACGTACACAGATAAAGATCAATGGTCAAATTGCGCTTTAGGTCCTCTATTTCGCCAACTCACGAATTTGAAACGCTTTTTGACGCATGCTCATTAATTACTTTTTTTGTTTTACCCTTTTCATTGGTTGCTAATTATGTTTCACTTTGAGATAGCGGTAGAATTTTTGCCATGGCATCGGCGATTTTGAAAACGCGCTAAGTGGGGACCTAAAGCACATTTTCTCCAGATGAAGTTTATGCAATCAATCTTAATGTCATCAAAATATAATAATTTTGATTACATTTGAAAAGTTCTTGTAATCATTTGAAATGATTGTATCGTGTAATGTAACCAATTTAAAAAATTGACCCCTCCTCGATGTGCAATAGCTTTAGGGATGTTATCAAGTATTTTAGTCATGGTATATATGTATACATATACCACAATTTAATAATATATATACCACAATTTAAAAATATGATAATACAAAATAAAACAATACAATAATATGAAGTTCCAAATACTAAATATTTGAAACTTTAGATAGTTATATATTAATAGGATGATCAAGTAAATTTGCAGTAATCTTTTTGTCATTAACTTTAATTACAAAATTACTGTCCTATTTTAAAATCATTATGTCATACAATATGCAAGCTATTGAAAAAAAATTGCTTTTTTTTTGTCATCAGATAAAAACACATTAGAACATTTTTATAAATTTGAATTGATGTTTGCAGTTTTAGTAGAATATCTAGAAGTGGAAACAGTATTATAAGATAGTGCATGATAGCTTAATAATAGGAAAAATAAATGTTCTATTAATTATGATAAATTATTTGGAACATATTAAAAATCTCAGATAGAAATCTTAAAACTGTTCCATATACTAGTTCTGCACTCTTTGCATGAATATCTAATTTAATTGTAGATCAAATTTCAAACGAAACAATGGGAAGTGCATCAATTCGTTTAGATTGGTTGTGATATATAATGGAGTTTTTAAGTGCTTTACCAATCCATTTGATTGTAGGTGGTAAGTAATAGTAGAAATACAGTTTGCACCAAGAATTTCCGTAAAAGTTCTAAATACATACAATTATAAGTTTCCATGACGACGTTATTATTTAAAAAAAAAAAATCTGTTATACGAAAAAGTTTTTCCAACTGTAATATCAACTGTAAATAATAGTTATGACAAGACAGACTTTCTTATAAATAACTTCACATTCACTCAAATATAACATTCAGTAATTAATTTTTTAGATTCAGAAATAAGTGGATGAGTAAGATTATGCATGTTTAAAAAAGTTTAGATTATGTGTACATGATATTCATGCATATATATATATATATATATATATATATATATATATATATCAAATATTATCGTCTTGTAAGAGAAAATAGCATTTTTAAAACTAGAATAAGAATTTTATGAGCTCAAAATAGTTTGAAGCTAAGGATTCGTTCAACTGTGTGAAACAGGAATTTCATGAAAATTTAAAACTTCCTTTGACCGTCAATTTTATTAAGAGAAAATGCATCAGAGCAGACAAAGTATACTAGACAGAGTAATCTAAAAATTGGTATGGCAAGTATTTATCAAATTTTTGTTTGAATGATTCAGTGAGGGACTTTCATCAGTATACATCAAAACTTTTTTCCAGTTTTCCAGTATGTACACAGACTTTTTAATTGAACTGTAAATAGGTATCATTGAACTATAAATCCTTATCATATACAGATCAATGTATTTTGTTGCTATTTAATTTAATTGAGAAAAATGCAATTATTTCCAAGAAAGTGTCTTACAGTATCAATTAGAAAATTCATATTTGTCTAACGATTGTGAATAAATGTGTGGCGATAACTAGATGGCAGGGAGTATTTCATCTTAATTCCTAGCATCTGTATTTCATGATAAACTGCATGAATTAGCTGAATCTGAACAAATAATTCAATGTACAGTTCTTTAAACATCTTGAGGTTAATGAATTGTGTCATAAATATATTTATTTCTTGATTTGTTAATATATTTATATAAAATTAACTCACAAAATTGAGAAAGAAAACGAAAGAGAGGGTACACAAGGGATGAAATCTGGGGATTTCAGAGTAGAAACTTCGCTAGGAGCATTACTTATATTTGTCGCTATCAATTGAAGTAATATTACCAATTTATGGGTTCCAAATCGAATTAATTGGGATCCCTGGTAACTAGTTTATAGTAAGTGTGAGTTTGAGGATAAAATATTCTAGTAAATAAAAATTCTAAGAAATATAAACTTTAATGAAATTATATTTAAAGACTTAAAAAAGGTATTATTTTTTTTCTTTTCAAAACCAGCTTATACAAAATAATCTTAAGTAGATTCAAAATATTTGTGTTAATTCAAATAAAAAAAGAGGCATCTAAATTAAATTACAGTACAGATTACATTTAGGTGAACTAAATGTCCAACTGAGGTGATATTTAAAATGTTTTTGCTCCTAAGTGTATATATATATATATATATATATATGTATGTATGTATGTAAATCTTAAGCTTAAAGAATTAATATGTATATAGAAATAAGGAAAATATTTACAGATTATGAACATAAATTCTTGTGTCATTATAGTATTCAATCTGAATGAAAAATTTTGAGTCCATGTGACAGCTTAAAATAATAGTTGCATACGAAAATAAATGATAATCTGTAAAGCTACACATGTGTGTGAATTAAACAAGTAAAATAAACATAAATGTATTCAAATATTTACTAGAATTCCAAGTACAATTATGTTCGAAAGTACAATCTGTTTTCTTAATAAAAAAAAAATCTCACTATCAATAACTTTTACTATAAGAAAATAGATTTGAATTACTTGCATTGTAATTAATTAAACTTTCAATAACATAGGTTTATTATTTTCACATAAATACTTTTATTAAAAACCATGTTTTCAAAAATAAATTCTAACTAAATCAAACAACCAATTTAATTTTTAAACCTCATCCCTAAAATAATATAAAATTTATTGATATGAACGAAAAAGTAATCATGATGTAAATTGAAACTACTTTGAAAATATAGCCATAAATTTAAAATGAATGAGAGTAAAAATCTTAGATTGAGTGTCAAATGCGAACTCACATGATAGAAAATGTGATGATTCTTATGTAACATAATACATAAAGTCATCGTATGTAAACTATGTTAGCTATAATCCGATACATTTTCCACAACCATCAAAAAACCGATGAACATCCAAAGTCATCTGTCACCTGCTTGAATTCTGCAAACAATAGGAAAATCATGTAGGAAAAAGCGTTCTTCTTTACCCCGGTATGGCTTTGAGTGTCACATTGCACCCATTTATTATGATTTGTTGCCATAAGCCATGAGTCTTGAAATGGAGTAAAAGTGTCTTTCTATTTCGAAAAGTAACATTTTTCATCGAAATAGTGTGAGCCAGTCAGGTACAATCGAAGGAATTTAAGATAATGGTAGATATTTCAGAAAAGCGCTCTTTAGTATTCGAGTGAGAGACTTGGTTTTCATTCCATTGCATTTTTTTACGGTTAAAGTTACACGAAATGCGTTTTATCATTTCTCAGCACAAAATTATTTTATTGGTAAATAAATTTTAAAAATTATTTCAATATGACCTAAGGGTTATTCAAAACAACTTTTAAGGACTTAGATGTGTTTATTAGGGTTATTACGTTCATTAATATTTAATTTTGTACAAAATTATAAGTATCTACTTAAATACTTTAAAACTGTAACGAAATTAATTTGGTTTTTTTTCGAATTGTAGAGGAAAATTGTCTTAAAATGGTGTATTTAAATAAAGGAATGATGTTTATAATTATGTATTTGCTTGTGCAACTTAGAAACAAGCAATAGATGAGCATGAAAAGAGAATAAAACCACACATTTTAAATTACAATGCTCTATAAAGTATTTTTAAAAATAGATTACATTTTTAAGCTTTTAGTAAACTCATTATATTATTTTGCTCTCTTTTTTAAATAATTTAATGATGTTCATGAATATTCGTAGGAAATAATAAAATCTATTCATAACAATAATGCAACGTAATCAACAATTAATAATTTTCTTAAATTCTCTTCGATTCATTGTAGTTTTGTTTGTCATTTTATTAAATTATTTGATGAAGTTTATGCATGTTCATACAAAATTATAATAAATATTCATGACAATTTATAAGTGTAATGATCAGTTAATAATTTGTTTATATTCACTTAGATCCATTGTTTTTTTATTTATCACAATACGATATCGAATTTTGCTAGGTTTGATCTACGCTGATATTGAAAAGAGTTTTCCTATTTTAACGCATATAAAGCAAATAAATTCTATTTTTCTTTTTATCATTTATACAGCATTTTTAAATAAAAGCTACATTTGGTAGTGTCTAATATTTTGCTATGCATATTTGTTATTAAAAATTGTTATATTTCAATTATTGGGTTGTTCGGAAAGTTGTTTCATTTCATATGAAAATGAAAAACGTGTATCGAACAATTATTTTATTAAATTGTAGATTGTCAATACTAGTCCAATACCTTTTACCATCTTTGTGGTCGTAGCATGATTTCATACTCATAAAACGGTTAGTTTTCTTTAGAAAAAACTGATTCAGGGGGAAAAAACGAAATGACTTTCCGAACAACCCAATATAAATGCTTCCTTGCTGAAGTATTTTTGTACAAAAATTGGTTTAATATATAAAGTAAATGCTCTATTCAGAAAAAGTATATCGATATTAATTGCAGAAATAAGTTAAAATGTTTTAAATACTTGATATCATATTTCAAACATTTTAATTTTAATTAATAATTTTCCTTTTTAAATTAGTTAAGAATTCAGTGCAATTTGCAAGCAATTTATTTATTACTTATATCTATGAAGAATGTAAGAAAAACACATTAAAGCTCCTTCTCTACTTAGTTACAATTTTATTAAAATTTTATAAAAAAATATAAATACATTTATTTAAGTAATTCTAAGAGTGTAACTTCTCAAAGTATAGTGACAATTATAAAAAAATAACTCTTTTTAAATTCTTTAGTCATTAAAAGTACATCCTTGGTAGAATTCTGAAGAGGTTTGCTTAAAAAAAGATGTTTTCCTAAGTAAAGTTTTCAATATTTAAAATATATAATCCTAAAAATATAGTGATATGTTTAACATTTTTTGCAAATTTTCATGTTGCCTGCTGCTTTTCTCTTTGTATTAAAGTATTTCTCTTTGTATGAATTATTCATTAAACGAAAGCAAAAATAATATGATGAAATATGCATATGTATATTATTTTAAAATTTCACATAAATATTATTGTATTCATGCATTTAAAAATTACATAGTATTTGGTTTTAGATAGATTTATTAATGTTATTAAAATATTAGAGATTAAAATAATGTTATTTATTTTAGTTAATTCAATTCGATTTTTTTTATATTCACATTTATTTTAATAAATGATTAATCACACTTGATATTAATAACCCTTCTTCATCATATATGCTAAGTCCCAATTACTCTATTTCCTCTGAACTCAACATCTGATGATTTCTATGACATATTAATGCATTCGAATGTGCTACCACTGAAGAAAACTCGTGATATAGTAAGTTGTATTTAAGTGATGCAAAAAATAAAAACACTAGCCTAAAATATGCGTCTATCAAAAGCAGATTTTCAACATTAACCTGGCGTTTATATATATATATATATATATCCATTCATGCGACATCTTCATTGGAAATATACGTAGCATTTCCTAGTAATTTTTAAAAGATAGCAAATTTTTATAAAGACATATGTATATAATTTTTTTGAGAAAAAGTATTTCTGAGATGTTAATGATTGATAAAAGTACGTGAAAAATATTGTGTAAAAAATCTAAAAATAAATTAATTCAAAAAACCTTTTACTGTGGTTTTGACATCATTCATTTTTATGATAACTGTAAGTTTTGAATTTTCCAGTTAAAACTTAAAATGCTAATGATTTTTGTACATTTGAGAAAATACTTTACATAATTTTTAAGTATTTCTTCCTTAAATAATTTAAATTATATAATATTCTAAATACAAATTTTATTGATTTTTTACTGTTCAAATGTGATGCTTGAAATTTGTATATAAACGCTATTTTATTCTAACTCTTTACTACATAATCATTAATCACTTCAGTAGATCATAGGTAGCCTCAATAAAACTATTTTTAATCAAATAAAAATATTGTAACATGTTTTTTTAATTTCACAACATATTAGTTAGATAATTTATTAACTATATTGTGTTAATTAAAAAAAAGAAAATATTTTTGATGTAGCTTTTACTAATTTCAAAAATTATCCATGGAAATTATTTTTATCAGTGCATCAGGTTGTAGTACTCACAACAAAACGCAAATAAATGCATTTTAAACTTATCAGTTTTCCATACACAAGATATTTTGAATTTACTTTATAACCTTTTTCGGAAATGAAATTTATCTCAGAATATTTTAGCTGATTAATTTTTAACCTTTTGTTTTTATTCGTGAAAAAAAAATTCTGAAAACTTCATTCTACTTCTAGTGTTACAAAGATAATGTAGTCAAACATTTTTTCCAATGAAACTCATTATATAAAAACGTTACAAAGGAAAAATAAAAAATTTGCCGCAGGATTTGTTTAATATTTCTTTTTTTTTTTAAATGTTAGTGAAAGTCTACATATGATAAAAATTGAGAAGAAAAAAACTAGTTCAAACGAATATCAATGAACGAGATTATTTTGTGGTTGTGAATTTTAAGAAGTTAATTTTAATACTATTAAACATTCTTGTCACTCATGTTTTATTAATTTATTTTTCTACGTTATAGAATAAATAAAAAAGAGATTTTATTAAACTAGCTGAGATGAAAAAAAAATATTTTAACTTTTTAATGATGAGTTTCACCCTATTCTGAGATCACAAGATATCATTATTGTTTGAAACTATTCGTGTATTTGAATTTTATTTTTCTGATCTTATTTATTTTTAAATATTTTTTTTATTTCTAATGGCGGACACCCTTGAACAAGTAAGTACATCAGCCCATTTGCCGCAACAAGGCCGGAAATTGCTACTCATTTTATCGTTACCCGGTGGGCATCTGTGAACCAAGTCACGGAGATACGAGTAGCATCGCCCACGCCACACCACCAAAACCCGTTTCTAGGGCGGGCCACATTTATCTATCATCTGAGGAAAGGACAAGAAACACAGAAAGAGAGAAAGAGAAAGTACATCCATGCCTGAGCCGGGATTTGAACCCAGTTTCTCCCCATCCGTAGTCAGTTATGCTAAACACTAGACAGGTTGGGCGGCTCTTTTAAATATTTGTGCTACTTTAATCATTTATATAATATAATCAATTATATATGTTGGTTTATATACTAGATCATTTAATTGTATTAACAACAGAAGTTCATTTTAATATATATATATATATATATATATATATATATATATACATATATAACTGAGTATAAATATGAGATAATCTAAATTTGTTACTAAATTCATCGTTATCTCCCATTGTTTGAGGTATTTAAATATAAATACGATATTTGTAAATAATAAAAATACTTAAATTTTATTAT
>JAPDSC010147362.1:0-12765 GCA_026290005.1 Latrodectus geometricus
AAAGCAGTATTGAAAAAGGTGATTATCTTTTACTTAAAAAAGTTTAGTATAAGGTAGGTAAAACACTCTGAGGAAAAAAAAAAAGCATTTCTGAAACGAATTGTGGATTGAAATATCGTTAACTAGTCTCAGATACAAAATATATAAACTTCTTTTTTGTTGCTTCTCAAGGGATTCTTCAAGCAAAACGAAGTCACAGTCAAGTAACAATTCTGTCGCTGAAATAGCAGTGCTATTCAGAAATCTTGAACAACACTTTAAAACACTGCGCATCCACTATTTCCACAAGCAATGAAGAAACAGAAAAAATTGCTCAATCATCGATTTCCACAAGGTTGCATTTTGGACATCTATTTAACTGTACAATCCTGTTTCTCCATTAATAGTTTTATTTTATTTTATTCTGTGAAGTTTAGTTGTTTATTTGATAAGGGTAGAAGATGGCACATTTCTGCGAAATATACAAAAATGTTTGTAGCTCTCACTTTTCAAATCTCAAAGATGTCTGGCAAAAATAAGACTTCTGTTAGTAATATATCCTAATAGCTTTTGCGAGTGGTCTAATTTATATTTGTGATGATATTTCCGACACTAATAGAAATTCTGACACTGATTTTAAGTATATTGAAGATGGGGTACTTAGGTATTATGAAGACTACCTAGATATGTCCCCAAAAATGGCGAACGGAAAAATAATATAACTACCTTAGGGGCTAATATAGATTATAGTGGATGCTAAAATAAACAACATATTTTAAATCACGTTAGTCCGACCAACAAAAATATCATCTAAATAGGCGTCATAGTATGTAAGTACCAAAGATGGTTATATCGAAACTGATGAGAATTTCTCAGATTCCTCTGCGAATAGTGATGAATCTGATTTCAAATATTTTCTTTAGTATATACGTTTTACTTTAGTACTTTGTAAAATAAATTATAAAATTTTTTTTCTATTTTAGCTCTAAATTATTTGTAGATTTAAAATATGTAATAAAAAAAAACACAATTTCCATTCTACTTTGATTTAAAAATTCGCATTGAGAGGTTAACTGCCCACGATGGCAGCTCTTTCATGGAAGGAAAATATTTCTTTAATAAACTCTGGCCAAGACTCAGAAAGAACATACTTTTTTCATAGATTGAGTTCTAATACTGGTGTCTCAATATCAAAAGTCAAACAAAAAAGATCTAGTAAAAGGCATAAAGGAATTAACATTTTTATATTAAAATTCCACCAAGTTCTATTTAATTTGGATTTGAAATATTATTTGGCAGCAAAAAAATGTACAGAGGGTGGAAAAGTTATTGGAAGTCATTATCAAAAATGGAATTTTATCTCAGACATTTTAATCTTTTTGTTTTTGAGCTGCGAGTGAATCAACGAGATTTTCTTTCTCAACGACTGCAACAAGTAGAAAGAAGAAAGAAAGGGAAAAATTTCTTTCTTTGAGTAGAAAAAAATATTGTTGTCTAAGAGATTAAATGAGGTTTGGCTAACAGCACAAATGGAATAGGCGCAGAGATAGATTAGTTAAGTGTAAACGAGGTCAGCTAAGTCTTGGAAAAGAAATAATATTAAAATACACATCTATCATGAGAATATCATACCACCACAAGATAATCTCAGAGTACAAGATATGCTCCGATTTAGACTACTTTATCGTTGAACAGAGAGTTTAGCGACTGTCTTAAAGAATTTTTTAAATTTTTAATTTTTTACCTCGGACGGTCCAAAATAACGACCGTATTAAAGAAAGAAAGACTTCCTCACTATTGAAGGAATTATGTAACGGCTACAATAAAAATTTTGATTTTCTTATTTAAAGTATTTCAACATTGATTGAAGAAACTATAGTGACTGTGTGAGTACCAAATGCAGAGTAATTCTTGCTCCAGCTGAAAAAGTAGCCAACAGCAGTTGTACCTACCAAAAAAAAATAAATAAATAAATAATGGCAAATTGCTTGTAATACAATTACAGGTTTTGAAATATAATTTGAAAATTAATTGTTTCATAAATATCAAAAGGATATATACAAGGATTTGGATATCAAAAGAAAGTGTTTTTAACTTGTGATTCCTAAAACAGGATCTGTTTTAATTACATTTTTTGTTTTATAATATTTGTTTTAACTGTATCCAAAAATTATTAATAAAAACAGGAGAGTAATAAAAACAGGAGGATATAAGAAAAACAGGAGAGTAATTTTTATTGTTAGATGTGTTGGGGAAGGAGATTTATACATGAGAAAGATAGTTGTTTCGTGTGATAATGTAATGTACACAAAAATTATAAGAATTTCTTACAAAAGATGACATGTGATGCAGTTGTAATTCCATTTGATAAGAAAGAAGATAAGATAAGTCAATTATACAAGTGTATGCAGTTTAGTTTTGCCTCATTCTTGCTGTGTCTTATTGTTTAGTTGATAGTTATTTTTGTTTATGGCTTTCTAATGTTCAGTTATTAGGATTTTGAATTTTTCACTATGAAAACGAGCGGAAGTAATGTCACATTTTATATAGAGGGGCACCAAATGAGTACACAATTATGACCCCAAAAGTGGGTAGGTGCTCATAATTTAGAAGCAGAGTTTAAAAAAAAGATATCCATACTTGGCTTCCCAACCCTAAAGATATCATTTCACATGGAAAACATCGCTGTAGTACATTTTATGTGCTTCAGCAGCCATTAGTGAAATGACGGATCTTCGATAGTGATAGAGATTTCGAAATCAATACCTGACAATAACAGAGACAACAACCTGACCAACCAGATCAATGCGGGCAGAAATCAATAATTATTAAAATATTGTTTTTTTGAAGATATATTGAAGCTATATTACGCACAGTGCATGAATATTTTTCTTTATGCTTAATAAATTAAAATTTTTGGTAGTGTTTCTGACATATTTCATACCTGGAAGAGTGCATTGTATTTCAAAAATGTCTCTGTTTCTGTTGTTTACAAATAATTAAAATATATATCAATTCTTATCATTTAGTGCATAGCCTAATATTTGAAGATGAATATAAGTCATTTGAAAATTCATTTCATATTGTCTTCTAAGAGGACTTTTCATAGACAGTACGCCATATTCAAATATTGCCAACAAGAAAAAAAAATCTAAAATATTCAGGAGGATCTGTCTTAAGAAATTTCATTAGAAAGCTGGGTAACATAAACCCATTAGTTCTTCAACAGTGTTTGGAATGAAATTCAAGACCTTCATATCCAAAGAGTGGTATTTTTCACTTAGATCACGGTAGGCCCAGTGAAATATATACACTTAGAAAAAATGGAGCCATTAAATACCTTTAAGATATAATATGAATAAATAAAAACTAAAATAATATTATTCAATCAAAAAGTAAACCATTCTCGAGTACAGTGATAAAAAATTTGTTTATTTTCACTAAACTTCCAGGAAATTTGTGTTAAAGAAACCTAATCGTATCTGACATTCAATAAGTGATTTTCGGTCGCCAATGTTGGTTTGAAACATTTTAAAGCAGAAGAAATCTTTAAAAAAAAACTAGAATCATCACAGTTTCATTGGTAGTCAAACAAAACTTTTCGCCAATAGAAGTTATACATTTCCATTTTATCAATTCATTAAATTATATTGCAGGAAACTTCTAAAAATTGATTAAACGAAATAAAATATGCGACATTGAATAAATAATCATCTTTTGTTACTACTGGCTTAGAACATTTTAAAATTCATGGAATTATTTTGAAATCAAAATTTTTATCATATTAAAGTTTATGTGAGTTTTTGTTTGATGCACGCTCGCATTTACATACACATAAAATGTATAGATAATAAGTAATAACAAAAAAAGGTAATATATTTTTTATTTTTCTAGGTAATTTCAAAAATATTTTGTGTTACTTACTTTAGTTACATTGATGATTATTAGTAGCAAAATTTTTACAGAAATGATATTAATCTTCTTCTATGCTTAATAAAATTGACATCAAAATAGCTGATAATAGAATTCTTTTTAAAAGTTTGGGTTATTTTTTTTTAACCAAAAAAAAAAAAAAAAAAAAAAAAAACAGAATTAATATTAGTGAAATAGATTTTATTGAGGCAATTTTTAAATATCTGTGTAGAAAAAATGAGATTGATAAATAATTTACATAAGCTTATGTTTTATCAAAATTGAAATAAAATTTTTTGTTTAATATTACTATTATTTAAAAAGGAAATATTTATAATTAATAAAAGATAAAGTTTTAACTTTTTTTTCAAATTTAACTCTTAATTAACAAGCAACTAAATGACATACTAAATGACTAAATGACAATAACCTTAACACACATTCAATCTCATTTTATTTTCTCTTGTTCATAATCTTCAAAATATAATTATTGACTTTTGAGAAAATTGTTTTATAATATATTTTCTACATTTTAACCGAAACATGGCTTTTAACTTATATTAAATCACCAAAATTTTCTAGTAATGACTTCTTGTAAGCTTTACATGTTGATATATATGACACTATACGGAAAACCGAAAGAAACGAGAACTTTTGACCGAAAGAAACATCCTTATTTCAATGTGATGCAGTCTATAACATGAAGTGTTCGTAATTAGAGTTAACTTTAAAATATGAACTTTGTATATGAAATCAAATTACCTCCACGCGAAATAGCTCCGAAGATTTTTATTTTCACACGTAACTGCTAATCCATAATATTAATGATACCCTCAGCACACATTTTTGTTCGGAGCAATTTTAATTTGAAATATATTTCGACAGTGAGTTTGCTAATTAGCAGTGCATTACTTTTCACATAATTATCTATATTTGAAATCAGATAATTCTATCTGAAAGATTGCATTTTCAGTATGTATATTTTCATTCATTTTCGATTTGGATCTGGTGACATTTAATAAATTTCCTTGAACAAGGATATACAGTCATTAACCATTTTTATTTCGAAAAAGAAATTAATTATAATAAAATATTCTATTCAAAAACTATAAGACTAATTATAAACTGAGTTATGGTCTATAATTAGTCTTATAGTTTTTGAACTATAATTTGTTAAAGCAACTAATAATACTATTAGTTGCTTTAACAAACTATAGCTTTAGATAATACTTACAGTAAATAGCAAAAATTTCGAATTTGTAGCTAGAAACTATTTTACTATATGTTTTAAAAGTAATGATTTATCAATAACAATAGACCATGATGAAATGTATGTTACAAATACATATGTACAGCAATAATATTTACATAAAAAGATAATGTGAGATTTAAATTTAAATTTGACTTCATGAAGTCAAAATTTTTAATAATTCCAACAATGTGTCAAAAAAATCACAACAAAATTGATTTTAAATTGTGTTGCAGAGTAAGATCTACTAAACATTTTTTCAAACGACCTTCTCAAAATCAATGTAAACTTAATTGGTGAATAATTTATGCTCTGAAAGTTCAACAGTTCACTGACTATAGAAGAATCTTTCGCTTAAAGGAAAGAACTTAAAAAAAAATCAAGGCAAATTAAAAAAGTTAATTTTATGATTTGCTTAGATATAATCTTGTTGATTCTGAGAATATGGATATTATGTGCTACTTCATGTAATCTTGTGTAACACTTGTAAGATCCATTGAGAGAAAAAATGGACAAAAATCCTATTACATTTGTTAGACTTTAAATTTCGTTTTATTTTGTTCTACTTACATTTTATTTTTAGACTTTTTTTCAAAGCACCATTTTTTTTATCTGACAATGAAAAGTAATTTAAAAAAAATCACGATGATACAAGAGAATTTTTTTTTTAAAATTTGTTCTTAGATTTTATTACATGTGACCTATTTACTTTGGATTTATTTTTACTTCTTTTCTTCCAAAAACCATTTGCATTAGCAATTAGTTCAAAGAAATATAAATTGTGATACAACTTAATAAGAATTATTATAGTTGTTATCATTCTTATATTAATAACATTTTTAAATAGCTTGTGAAATATGATTTTTTATATATATGAGCATATACAAATGGAGTGCAAATCCCGAAATCAGCTCAATTGAAATACATAAATTACAATGAAATTTAGCAATTACTTTTGAAAAAATGTAAGCATTTTGCACTCATATGTAAAATACATAACTTAATATATTTTTACAAAAAAATAGGCTTTTGGGAAATTATTGAAATGGGATCTAAATGAACCTGTGTCATTGCTACACTTTTCAGAATATAAATAGGCCTGTATACTATATATGCATAACCATTCTTAGAATTCGTTATTTCCTGTTCAATATATTCACATTTCTAAATAATGGGATAACTTAATTCGCAAATCGATGAAAAGCAAATGAATAAGTAATAGTAATTTAAAATACAAAAATAAACAATTGAAAAAATATTGAAGAAATCATGCAAAAGTTTCTTTATCAATGCGTAATAGATAACAGTGGCTTAACATATTTTCCTAACATCATGAGAAAAAATCACAGAGGACATGTATAGAAAAGGCCTGAACTCTAATTTCTGAAGATATCCTGTTGGATATCTGAACCAGGTTGATCTTCATGTTGAAAGCACCGATGTATATTTGGAGCTCAGTAGGGTCCATTGTCTTTCAGTTGAGGAAATAAGTGATGGAAAGGAAGAGGTAGCTTAAGTATAAACTTCGCCATTTTTTAACTTTTTTTAAAATTAAATGATTATTATCTGTGTTATGTAGCTTCGATAAATATAAATAATCAACGAAAATATTCTAAAGCAGTTAGAATATTGCTAACTAAGTTATCGATAACATTACTTGGGAGAAGATCACATAACAAAGAGAATGAGAAAGTACGTATGAAGTTTAGTATATTTGTTAAAGTGCAGAAGTCAGCAATACATGAAACTAACTAAATAACCAATAGTTTGCATTATAACTGTAGTTGTGGCGTTTCGCGATCCCAACGAGCAGGTCCCAGGTTCTACTTTCATCTGGTCAAGTTCAGTTTAAACTTTCATCCCTTCAGTGAATCGATAAAACTAAGTTCCAAGCATGCTTGAGAGTTAAACACTGAAAGTTTCGCGTAATGTTAAGCATCTAATCGGAAAATATGCTTTGCACCCCGGAGCCCTCGGTCAAAAAACAAATATGGGCACTGTAAGCCTTGGCCTTCCTATAGGCTGTCGTGCCATAGAGTTTAGTTTAGTTTAATATTATAATTGATTGACAAACAAGAGATTTATTTTATCTCATATAATTTATTTTGAGTTTTCATAAACTTAGACTTTATTACGCAAGTAGATTCATTCGGATTGATTCTACGACACGAATGATATTACTGGATTCTACTACCAGTGATTCTTTGTGAGTTTACAGAATCATTTTGAGTTAGACAGTATAAGACTTAGTAAGAGAGTTGTAGATATAGGGTATGATTATTCAATTAAATAAATATCTTCTTTCGTAGAAAGTTTATTTGGAATTTTGGATATACATTAGAATTTCCATTTACATGTATTTAACTCATTTGATCACGTAGAAGATTTGAGAAGTAACATTAGTAATATCTGGCGTTTTATGTTATCCTTTGATAAATGTATACTAATTTTATTTTGTTATTTGCTTTTTATTGCTTATGTCAAATATGTTATTTCTTTTAAGACTCTTCAGAAAATATGAGCTATTCACAAAATCTTATATACGTTGAAATAAAAACAAGAAAAATCAGCAATCTAATTCAATGACTAAGTGTTGCAGAGGGAATTTTATTAGACACTGTAAAAGGCGTTTCTTAGATCCTACAAATCTTAAGATCCGGTAAAGAAATTCCACATTGATATATAAGAAATATTTTTATTCCTAATTTACTATTTTGCTTAATTTTCCTTGACTTTGTTTTAGGAGGAGAAAAAAAATTTGTCAATGTCTGAATAAAATATTTCCCTAATTTATCAATTTTACTAGACCTTTTTATGGTTATTAATGCAAGAGAAAGATTTCTCTTGCATTATTTTTTTCAACATCAAATGAATTAATCAATTTGCTTAGAACATTAACAGTACCAGCTCGGAATAATTTTTGCATAGAAAAAATTTCTTCCTGGTAGTAAAGCAGATAATTTATTCTTTTATCTGACGATGAAATTTAATTTATGCCACATTGGCATTTATAATTTAGTTCTATTGCAACACAAAAAAAAATATTTATTACTATAAAATAGTACTAAACCATATAAGTTTTAAAAACATATAAGATGTAATGCTTTATTATATAGTCGATAAAATTGTTTTATAACCATCCCAACAATGGTGATAAGAAAAAGTATTATAGAATCTTGTAAAAATTGTTGTTGTTACATATGACACTTGGCGAAGACAAGTAAGTCCGCCAGAATTGAGCAAATGAAGACAGAAAGAGCGCACGCGCGTTATCAGTTTTGAACAGAGGGTTGAAGTACGACTTTGGAACAAAGATGGCAGCACCATCTGTGTCTTCCAATTTAGCGATAGGAGGCTGGAAAAGACCCAAGGCTTGGCTCCTAATACCCCCATTGATATTAATTTAAAATGGGAACATGGAGGACATTGCGACCCCGACATATTTTACATGTCCCAGTCACCATTACTAAAAGAGGGATTTTTGGGTAAGCCGGGATTCGAACTTACTATCTTCCAGTAACGAGAATGACACTGTAACCAACCGGGCCCCAATGGCCTTATTAAAACTTTTGAAAGTATGGATAGGATATAGCAATCGATATTTTGTTAAAAGAATTACAAACAAATACTAAAATGATATTTGAATCTCATTAAAGGCTAAAAGCATGGATGAAATGTTATACTTACTTACGCTATTTTTATATATTAGTTTTGGACTCAGTATAACAATCGTTTAAGTTATTAAAAATAATTGTAAAATCAAAAAAATGAAAATATTCCTTTGTGTTAATGTAATGTCAATTTATTACAAGACACAAAACAAATAACAGATTTGAATTATACACCTTTATTAGTATTAGCTAAAACCAAAGTTTTCCATTATATTTTTACTAGTTTCTTGATAGATGTTTCTAAGGCTCGACTTATACTAATAATTAACGGTGAAGGTATCAAAATTTAATTATTCAACAATATTTACTGAAAAGTTATATTTTGTGAAAGAAATATTTTAAAAGTATTTTCAATGTAAAATGAATACGAAATCCATTTAAATAAATATTGAATATTTTGCTTAATCAAATGAGAATTGTAAATAATTTGATAAAATTATTTATATTTATCTCTATAACTTAAATTTGCCTTTATGTAAAATATTTATTCAAACAATTGAATTAGTACTATTGATACAAAACTTTGAATATCAAATTTCTATTTTAATTTATTAATTACAAGATTTTGAAGGAAACAAGCTTTCATTTTTTGGTACTGAAATCGAAAGGAAATAACAAATATATATTTCTAAGAACTTTAAGAGAAATTCTCAATACATGTTGCTTATTTCAACATCAGAATCTGCTTCAAAATTGCTCTTGGAAACAGTTTGAGGATTTGGTTGAAAGAATTTTCTATCTTTATTTGGGTAGCAAAGCAAGCTGCTTTTCTTATTATACGATAAAACTCAAATTTCAAAACTGAAACAGAAATGTGTTTCTCCATTTGAGGAGACGATGTCACCTTAATGTTTGTTTAGAAGTAAAAGTAGAACCAATTGAGCTATCGGATGGGCTCAAACCCCAATTTATTTGACGCATTTGATCACTGAAATGGAAAAATACTTTCCATTCCTCTCATTAAGGCTATCTGACACTCTTTATGAGCGTCATGTGGCCTTAAATGTAAATGTGACTCTTTCTGCTCCTAGATTAAATCAAACAAATGCTTGAACCAATTGAACATTTTGACTGTGTTTCCTTTCGGTTACTTTGGTGGAATCGAGAATAAACCAAATGCAACTTTAACTTTTTATAGATATTTGGTTTTTAAAAATAAAAAATAAAAATCAAATAAGATTTTTTTATTACTTATATTTTTGTTAAAATTGATTAACACTGTAGAAATAAAGTATTTGAAAATGTTATTTTTTTTAGTAAAACATAAAACCAACTAATCTTGTTCTAGTATTTATTTTGTATATAATTCATATGCAATTTTTTCATTCAATTAAGAATAAGCAAATTAAAGTCTAAATTCACATAATGGTACCTTTGCATTTTAAAATTTCCTTTTTTTCTCTTATATTAATACTCTTTTCATTACAGTGAAGAACCAAAACAATATAATCACTGCATTGATCACACTTAAATATCGTGGAAACTCATGATCAAGTGAGAATGACATAGTTTATTCCAAAAAGTTCGAAGAATCATTCTTGTGATTAAGTGTGTGTTTCTTGGAAAAGGTTATTGATGTAAGCGAATTTCCCGAATAGATTTCCCAGAATTTATTTCTCGTTAACATTCCTCAGATAAAAATTTTTAGTTGATTCTGTATGCTACATACTTTAATTTGCTTGTTGTGCGTATTTTGCTAAACTTGAAGACTCATTGCTTGTACAGATATGAAATTTTAAAATTACAGCCATAATATTTCGAAAAACAAATAAGGTGTCAATGTTCAGAATGACCAAAATGAGTTATTTAGTGAAATGTTTCCTAATTTTAATACTTAAAATATACAAGTAAAATATCAGAAAATTCAAGAAATATAATTCTGGGAAATTTGAAATCTAATTTTTCATTTATTCGCACCAAATAAGGAAATACCATGAACCGTAATCAAATCAAGTACCGAAAAATTAATTAATTTTAACATAAAATGTTACTTAAAAATTTTTTAAAAATATTTTTTTAGATTTTTTCATTTATTTGATATAATATGCACAGAAATACACGAAAAATGTAAATAAAAAATAAATAAAAATAAAATAAAATTCTTTTAGAAGTATTTTTAAAATGTTCTGCTAATAAATACGTTTTAGATAGAATTTATTTTAGAAATTATCTAATAAATTACATAAATTTCTTTGTGAAATAAACAGCAAAATAAATAATTTGTATAAAAAATAATTTTCCTTAAACTTTTTATGCATTTAATTGGCAATTAAGCTATATAAAATTATTAATCTGCAACTTACTATCCTTATTGTACAGAACTTTATCGAAATTTAGCTTAAGATTAATTTGTTGTGTTCTTTTTTATTTAATTGAAATAAAAATGATCTACTAGATCTATGATTGAAATTTAATGAAACTTTATAGAAAAATTCACGATCGGCAGGGAATTCGATTTAAGAGTTTATGGATCAAGCACAGTTTATTCAAATGCCAATTTTCTGATCAGTTTCATGTCAAAAATATTGTAATTCATGATGTTTTTCTGGGTGAATTTTAACGATACTATTTTTTAATATAGTACTGATAGATATTTTCGATGAAAATTAATATGTTTATTAATTTTCTCTTATAACTGTAAAATCTCAAATATATTATGTTTAAATTATATATGTAGTGTGTGTCGCAAGATGGTTAACCTTATGAGGGAAATTTTTTATAAGCATCTGAACACTTCATAGATAAATTTTTATGAATAGTGAGCTGTTAAGTGAATTTCGACATAAATAATAAAATGAATAAAAATTAATATATTAAGTAGCATAGTTAAACTGATGAAAAAGAAACTGATTTAAGTTGAATTTTTCTGCAAAAACGGTGCTGTTAAAAGAAGAAAAAATTTTCAAGTTCTTACAATTTTTTTGTCTTCCTTCTTTTTTCGATTACGTTGCTACCAAAAAAAAAAAAAAAAAAAAAAAAAAAAAAAAATATTGCAGGTGTAGAAATTTTATTAGCCGAAATGTAAATTACATTTCATTTGTGCACACTCATGTCAAAAACAATCGAGGAAAGATAGCCAATTAAAGTGGTGATATTTTTCAAAAGTACAATTCATTAAAGTCAAATTTTTATTTGGGATCTACTTAGTTTTTAAAGATAATGTTTATGTTAACATTTTATTTATATTCTGCATTTATTTCCTACAGTAAATCTCTGATTACAAACTATATCAATCTGAACTGGTATAAAGATTTAGCAACTTCTTCAAATTTCTAGTGCTGTAAAAATTACTTTCCAAAAGTGTACGTAAGACAAAACAACTATCACTTTTACATAAACTTTAAAATTGTTTAAATTTTGATCACGTTATAGCGTTTTAAAAAATTACATATTTTTAAGCATTGTCTTGGCAAGCAATGTTTTGATGGATATTTCACTTAAAAATAATTTTGACTAAATATAGCTTAAATATATAAATATAATTGCAATATAATTACATAAATTTTTATTATAAATAACAATTTATGTTTAATAATTATTTAATTATAATAATTTAAAAATAATTTACATCTTGATTAATATTAATATAGCCATGCCAAAGCAGTTCTTGGAGATTAGTTGGCAAGTATAACACTGCCATGGTTTTCAGTTTCTTCCACTCTTTGAAAGGCATTGCTGTTCTCAATAAAATATTTTGCATATAAATTTTGCTCTGATTATTTTCTTCTCTTTCATCCATATTCTTTGCTTTAAATTCTAATTGATCTGAAATATTTTGTCATTTCACAAACCATCGTACATTATTCTTTTAATAAAAGCTTGTTTTTGCATCAGTAAACTTCCCTGTAGCTAGCTCAGAATAGGGCTTTATCAGTTAGTTAAAATAATTGGGTAGTAGTATTCGTAATTCAGAAACAGAGACTAAACAAAAAACCCAAAAAACTTGACCTGCCA
>JAPDSC010147362.1:17765-37110 GCA_026290005.1 Latrodectus geometricus
AATTTTTATAAATTTAAATAGACCCCTCTCTAAAATTCAACATAATTAAAACATTAATTAACAAATTTTACGGGATTAATTTCTATAATTAACTTAATAAACAATACTGTATAGTAAAAAATTAACATAAGAAATAAGGTTTAATAAAATGCTTGAAATTGTGAGGAAAAAAACTAAATATAACACATCAAATTAAAATCAATATTTTTCTTAACTCGATATTAAATTCGTCTTTTGTAAAAGGGAAATTTAATAAATTTCAAGTATAGCTAACTTTTATCCCTCCCTGTTTTTCAGTTGATTCAATAATAAAATTATGAGGCATTTTTGTAGACATTTTCTTCTTTGAAATACAAAAAGAAATGACTTATAAGAGTTTCGTAATAATAAAATTAAATTTTAATAAAAATATTTTAAGTATTCATAAAATCAAACACGTTCCCGTTATATTTTACATTAATTAAAATTGTTAGCTTCTATTGACAAGGTCTTGTTTTTCAAAGACTCTGAATAAATATTTCTTTTAATATATCAGATTAGTAAAATCAAATTAATGAAATTTTTATTATTTCAATTTAACTTTTAGAGTCACTTTCATTTCTACAGATATAAGATAAGCAGGATAAAAAGCCTAAAATTATAAAACAAATTTATGATACGATTAATATATGCAATAATCCTTATAATATGTCTGAAGAATTATTATTTGTTCATAATTTGTATAGAGACCAAAATGTTGAATGAACTTATATTATATATATATGGATGTTTTTGACAGTTTATATTTTGTTATATTCAACTAAGGTTTAGGGTACTATTTATTTTAATACAATATCTAATTTTAGTACTCAAAGCTAGAAACCATTTATATTTATATTTTGAGCAGAAACGTAAGAATTAAAAAAAATTTACAGAGTTTAATACATTATATTAATGAATATTTTTTTTACAAGATTTGCATAAAAAGCAAATGTAAGAATCATGAATTTTAAATAAATATTAAATTATAAACAAAGAAAAAATAAGTGTAGTTGAAATTATCTCAAGTATGGAATACTTCCTATAACTTTTATGTTACAAATTTTTATATAGTCTTCTATGGAATGAGAAAAATTACCATTAACATTAATTTAAAGTCAAAGGACGAAAAAATAATCTTATTACAATGAATTTCAAATTGTGCATGTTAAATTGTTTTTGAAACGGTTAACTAATATCTATGTAAAATAAAAATTATTAGTTATCTATTTTTGTACAAATTATTTATATTACATTTCTTAATTTAACATTTTTGAAAGATTATTGAGAGTTTTACATCTTTATCCAATTTTGTTTATTTCTCAATAAAAACTTCTAAATATAATTTCAAATATTTATTTCCCAATATAACTTTTTATATTAACTGCATGAAAGTTGAACAAATGTAAAACATAATAAGCCAATGGAAACATATGTTTGATTCTTACACTTAAAAAAACATTGTAGCTTTGAATAAAAACTCCTCTGATATACACTCCATTTTTTTTCTAACACATGATAATAAAATTCTTTTGTCAGAAACCAAGCATTTTTTATTTAAACATTTATAAAAATTCTTAGAAAGAATGAAATTTCTTAAGAATATTTTAACACTAAATAAGAAAATATGTTTGTGCCTCATAATTTATTATTCTATTTGAAATAAAGAAATGCGTGGGAAAGGAATTCATGAGGGAAATAAAATTTAGAATGTAAAACTACAAGGAAAGGGAAGAAAGTTTTCTTTTAAATGTTTAACATTTGAAAGTATAAAATATAATATGCAAACATTTATTTAAATAAAATTTTAAATAAATAAGTATATACAACAATAAATATATAATACAGAAATTTTCATTCATAAGCATTACAAGCGATCATTTTATTTTAATAAATAAGTTACATACACTCACATTGATACGATATAAACAAGTTTTTGTAAGCGCTATCTATAAATAAAAAAATTTACTTTTATTTGAATTTGGATGGAATATTATGAATAGTAAAATGTTATAATTTTATTTAAAAGCTTATTATGTATTATATGTCTCTGAAATTTGCATAAATATGTTTAGTTCAGGAATGATATATTAACAATGCAAGAACTCTGAATAATTTTATGTAAAAATACAAATTTAATTTGAGTTCAAATATAATCGCAACCCATGAAAATTTCTATAAGTTACTGTTACAGAGAGTCAATTCAGTATTTTTTATATATGAATTTTTGGCTGGAACTACCAAATTTTACCTCAAAATGTATTTATATATTAAACTTTTTTGCATTAATTTACAAATAAACTTATCACATTAACTTAATTACATTGTTCTGCTTAACACACGATTTTTTTAATTTATTTCTAATTGATTTAAAATTCTGAAATAAATTAACAATCTTAAATTTAAATTATCAATTTAATATATTAATTTTGATCATAATTCTTGGTATTAAGAGATATAAAACTGAAGCATATTTTGCATTATGTCTTAAATGTTTTGAATAAAGAATGTGAAATCTGATAACATAATTTTTTACAGCATTTAAATTTGCTACAAAGATGTTATTACAAACTATCTCTGTACAAATTGTAAACTACATATTTCAATGTGAATTTTTTGGATGATGTGACATTTTTTTTAACAACAAGTCATCAAGATTTAAAACTAACCAGACATTTTAAAATTAAAATATAGCTTTATCATTAAATGAGATTGTAAAAACGTTTATTCCTTAGTATAACATTATAAAATTTAGTCAATCATACTATTATTAGCAATACTTTTTTCGATAACTTATTGCATATAGGAATGCATATATTTTTTACTAAATATTGGATGTTCTGGATGTTTATAAATGATTACGCCTTATTCTGTATTATATCTAATTAATCTGCTTACCTTTCATTTTGTTAAATATGTTATTGACAGTAGATCAATAATTTCAATTCGTTGTCTTGTATGACAGGTGAATTATTCTTTATAGATTCTTTCAACAACAATGGAAAGACGTTTTGGTTCCATGGCTTCCTAAAAACATTAGCTTAATTTTGTCTAAGTGAATCATCTAAAAAAATTCTTTCAGCTTGCAAAAGTATTTCACCATATTAAAGCAGACTCTTTCACTTAAATAACTGTGTAAAACACAATTTCTGCAGAGCAGGCTAAAGCACTAACCACTAATTCGACAATATCATGGAATCAGTTTATTGAATTATTTCATGTTTCAAGATGAAAACTAAAATAAAATTGTGAATGAATAATTTTATTATATATACAGGGTGCTTCAAAAAATGTATACACACTTTAAACTATTGTAGTTTTCCCGCTCTACAAGGCTAATGTTATATTTCTTCGCCAGGTGCCAGCATAATCGTCCCTCTATGTTATATTATCAGTTGGAATTTGTAATATCAACATCGGGGACGTACGTTTGAGTTTTGAAGAAGGTAAGCAGGTTATTAAGTGGTACAGGAAGTTTGAGAATGTAAATAAAGTTCAAAGATTGCGGGGAAGGGAGTATGATACAGAACCACCTTCAAGATTAACAATTACACGCATACGAGACAAATTCGAAGTTCATGGAACAGTGTGTGATGTGCATAAAGTTCATTCAAGTCGGCCTCGAACAGCTATTGATGCTGCAGGTCACCAATTTGAACAGTATTAACATTTGTTATTTATGTTTCATTTACATTGGACTTTCAGCTTTCTATTTTCCTGAAATTTAACTTTGTAGAACGGTAAATAAATTTTTATGGAAGTTCAAAGTGTGTATACATTTTTTTTGAAGCACCCTGTATATATATATATATAGTATAAAATGTTCTAACATCATTAATTCTCTTTAATTTTAAAAGTTCTTCATTTAAGTAATATTTTTTGTTTCTTATTCGTTGATTATTGATTTTCAAAGTGATTTGAGAAGTTCAACCGATTACAGTTAAGAAAAAAATACATTTACTATTGTAATTTTTGTAACTCATTTACAATGGGAATTTATTAAGAAGGAGTTAAAATTTTGAAGGTATTAATTATTTATTTATAGAAATGTGTGTATAAGTGATGACCGTTAGTGACTGCAATTTTTTGTTTTATAAGATAGGAACCTTTTAGAACAATAAAATTGTCTTAAATAATTATGCAATATAAACTAAATTACGTTGCGAATTTTCTATACCAATTTTTACCTCATTGATATTTTTTCTCAATATTAATTTAGCACTAGAATTACATGCATAATATAGTGCATTATTATAATATAAATACAAAATATGTAGGCTTACATTGATTAATTTTTAAATTGATATAAAAATTTTAAAAGATTTGCGTATAATCAGCTTGCGATGGAACAAGATATATTTGAAAAAGAAAGCCTCAGGTTCGATTCTAGCTTCTGTAAAGCAATATGGAAAAATAATTGACTGTTATTCCTAGCATTTATATTTGCCCTCTCTATCTGTAAGAAATTATCTTGGAATGCAATTGATATTTGAAAATTTAAAAAAAGGAAAAGAAAAACAAAGCTATCACATTCAATTTTCCAATTATTTAGTATGCGGTATCAAATACCACAAAATATAAGGATATAACTATTATAATCTTATATTACCAATTTTCAAATATAATACCATTATAATTTGGTATTTTACTTTGATATTCTAAAATTGGCTCTAGTATGAAGTTATTTCTATAAAGTTTTCGTTCTCTTAGATTGTTAATTGTAAGAGTTCTTAATAGTTATAGCAAAATAACAAAACTTTTTAAGCACTTTTAGAGGTTAGCAAGTATTATTAATTCCAAAATCAGTGCTTTATATAATTGACAGACAGACAGTTACTGAAAAGAAAATCAGAAATAGAATGTTATAATAGGTCAGTTCTTCACAATTTTTAATATTTTACTGGATGATAAAAGTTACTCTGCAAGTACAAAAATTGATTAAATTATTTTTTTCCTCCCTTTAAATCATTTGAAGTGAAAATGTACTGTAAGTATTTTCTTAGGAGAGATCGAAATAATTTTTAGAATTTGCTTTGTGATAAAATTGTCTCATGACTGAATATAAAGTAAACATTTTAATTTATATTACTTTGACATAGCGCATGTTTCTCCAGATTTTTCAATCCCAAAATGAAAACTATTTTTTTGTATTACGTCTTGAAAGTTCAAGAAAAAATGTATCATGTCTAGACAAAATATGAATAAAAAATAATTTAAAATTTTTATGTCTAGCGGAAAGATAATAAGTCTCTTGATAAATAGAAAATTTTGTTTCCAGATTATTAATAACTTCATATTTAATTTTCAGTACATTAATAAAATATATTATTGTATATAATATTTAATTTAAAAAATATTTCAATCAAACTAACAATTCTGACCTTAATTATTTCTAAAGAAATTATTTCGGAGAATAAATTTATTTTATTAAATTGCTTTTAGAATAGCTTTATTTTTTAAAAATAATGTAAGATAGCAAATTGTACTAAAATATATTAGAAAGTTTAAGGTTGCAGTGGCCTGCCTGCCCCCCTCTCTCTCTAATATATATAAATATCCTTAATTCAATCAAAGTTCCAAAGTTCATTCTCACATAATTTTTAACAGCATTTTCATGATTCATAGATTTAAAAAAATGCTTGAAATACAATGTGATTTTAGTAGGGAACCACAAATTAATTTTCCTTTTCTAGACATTTTGAAAGTACTCCTAGTTTTATGTCTCTTTTCCACATATAAAAACACACAGTTCAATTATGATATTAATAATGGCTTCATTCATCAATACTCAGTGATTTTTTTTATATTTAATCCACGAAAAAGAATTCATATACTTGCCAAAGAGAAATATTATGCATTTTCCTTGGCCTGAAATATAATTTTACTTCTTCAAGCTTAATGACGTGATAATAACGAAACATCCAGTTAGTGATGCCGTAAAAAAGATCATCTATTTCCGGTAATATTCACCAGAATTTTTTGTAGCTTAGCAAAGAATCTTATGAAGTTATATCTCCTCTTTCATATCAAAGCGTAACTGGTTATGATGGACCATTTTTATTTCTTTGATAACGTTTCAGTGCAATGTGTTCTAAATGTTTGAGTGTTTCCATAATGAAAATAAAATAAGAAAATATTTTGTCTCTTTTTGATAATTATCAATAGTTTTCACATTAGTGATAATCAAAAATTGAGCAATCAATAATTGGTTAATAGCTAAAATCTAAAATCTTGAGACTGCTTTGATGCAAAAGTTTGCAAATATATACATTGATATATACATATATAATTTTCATTAGTCAATAATCTTAAAAAGCATTTTTTATGAAAAGAATATTTACAAAAATATAAGGATGAAATATTAAATAAATATATATATAATGATATTAAATATAAAGTTCTGATTTGCAAATAATTTATTTAAATTTCATCAAATGCTTTAATTAAGAATTTAGAAGTTTTCAAACATATTTTTTTGGAACGAAATAACTAAATATGTATACTTTTAAGCAAATAGAAATTATAAAATTTTAAAAATTACAAATACAATGTTTATCAATTTTAAGATTATTCATAAATTAAATTCATATAGGTAATTTAAGAATTTTAATAATTATATATTTTCATGTCTTTTCAAATTTTATAAATTCAGCTTTGCTTATAAATTAATTTTTTATTAAGTTATAGTTTTGTTAAAAATCCTTACTTCTATAAAAATATCGGATTAATTTTGAATATATTTAGGAATTTTGTACATGATTTCAAGAAATATTTAATTATATACTTCAATATATCATGTATACTGATATCAAATTTAAATTATATTGTTAATTTTAAATATTGTAAAAATAATTAATAGTATAAAAGGAGATCTCACAATAAAGTTTTCATTCATTCTCTTTTTTTATTTATAATATGTATCATTTTTATGTATTTATAATGTGCTTTATAATAATTTTAAAAGCATCTATCCAAATTACCCAAATCTCTCTACATTATTAATTGAAAAACGTAATTTTATTTTATAGCTTAAATTATAAATAAATTAACCCTTTTATTTGGTAACAAGCCATATAGTATAATAATTTATACGTTTTAATATATTCAGCAGTCAATTTTATATCTTCATTGGTGAGCATTCTAGCCACCACACTCTTTAGATATATCTCTAAGCACCTTAGTTAAGTTTATACAGTCTAGGCATATTTAAATATTAAAACAATTTCTACTGATGTATCATTAATTTTATTTTCATTTTTATTAAATACTTTATGAATACCAATTTTGCATCGTATTGACTATAAATGATGAATATATTTTTTCCTAAACTGTTTTCCTGCGAGAGCTTATAGTTAATATGAACTTTTAAAAGGAAAAAAAAATTCAGATTGTTTTTTGGAAGCATTGATTTTTGAAATAATCACTTTAACTGGTTATTTTAAGATGATAGCAAATAATTGTGAAAAAATATTTTCCATTTTAATTATTTTGAAAATACATTTTGTAAATTATGTATATATTTATATATTCTATACTTTTAATTATTTTCTCTCTTAAATCGAGGGATTTTCAATACTCGATGGGCATCAAATTTACCTAATTAGTCTACGAACTTAAATAAATAAATTTCGGTATTTATTTGAAAGAAAAATTTCTAATCTAGATTAAATTGGATGCTGCAATATTTGTAAGAGATTTAAAATACTTAATGTGAAATTAAAAAGTACTTTATAAATAATTTGCCACTTGAAAAAAATAATTCTATATAAATGCATTAATAAAAATGGTTTTTGGTTTAATTTTCGGAGTGTTTAATAGAAATATAGAAACTCATCCGTTTATTTAAGAAATTCGTTATTTTTCTTAAAAAAAAAATATATACTCCTATCCCTTTTCTGACATTTTAAAAAATTATTTCAAGAATTTCCATAATTTTTAGTATAATTTCAAGGAAAATCCTGTATAAATTGAAAATAAATGTTAAAAATTGTTAAAAAATAAATATTACTTTACCAGAAAATAATCATAAATTTACACTATTATTGTCAATAAAAATTTACTATAAACATGTAACTAGATACCCTTTTCTGTTTTGTTTCAGAAATATTAAAAATATACAATTCACAGAGTCTTAGTAATATAATAGCTCTCTTAAGAGATAGAAGTACTGGTTCGATCCAAGCTACTTTTAAACAATGAAAAATGTTGCTTCTGCTTCCTTTCATAGATTGTGAACAACTGTTAAGGTAAGTGTTTGGGAGTTTTTTGGGTTACCATTTAGATAAATAGATATGGTTCACGATCTATGAAAAGCTCTATGCAAGAAGAAATTAACTAGACTGATTGTTACATTCTTGGAGTTTTTATTATATAGTGAATATTATAATACATTTTAACAACATTAGGCTCCCAATATTTCGTGTTAAAATATATTGGAAATATGAGTTTATTGTGAAAATAAACTACAATTTCCCCAATGAATGGCTTAGATTTCAGTTCTAGTATGATGTGATGATTGAAATCTTTTTACACGCAAGTCTGTTAAGGTTATCACGTGGTAGCTTTTTGCCATCACATGACTTATGACTCGTGAAAGTTTTAACACAGTTTATAAAAATTCTTCCCGGTCTTTTAATCAACATTTCAACTTACTTATATTACTTTCCTTACTTCTTTTAAAAAAATATAATATTAGATATTTTACATAAAAATCTATATCATTTACATTTATAATTTTTTTACGATAGAAAAATAATATCTTCTTATATCCACTTTTAGAAAAAAATACTTAATATTTTTTAGTAAATTTTCCGTTTCCCATATTTGTTTAACAATTTATATAATATTCTTCTTTTCTTTTCATTTCTACGTTTAGCAATATCTTTTCTAAATCGTCATATTTTCTCTTGGGAAATTGTATTTTAAAGTTAATATCTTTACAACAGATTGTAGATCTCTTATACAAGTTCTAGATCTGATTAGGACTTACGAAGTAATTTATCTAATTATCTTTGATATTAATGTATAAATTAATTTTTCAGTCTTTCGAATTAAAATGTTAAAAGAGTATTCTTAATTCGAATTCTTATGTTTACACTATTATGTTAATAAAATGAATATTAAAATATTTGATTTTTTGTTTCACATCCTTTATGTTTCGCATAATCTTTCATAATACTAATTTTTCTGTGAACAATATTTTTTTGATGTTGAGAAATATTAATATTTTCCAACAAAACACTCAGAATGATTTTCATAAATTGAACAGGAAATTTTATTTCTAACAAATGAGTAACTAAAAATGTTTCCATAACGCCCGGCTTGCAGGATATTTCACCTTTTCAGGACAACAAAGGAAGGAAGTGATGACACCTTATGCAGTGGGACACCTTGTGGATGTGCCATCACAGTCCTCAGAAGGATGGGGTTTCATTATTTAGAAATAGGGACAACTCACAGAGATATCATTTCGAATGGAGGACATTGGGATCACGACATATTTAACTTACCTCAGCCGCCATTAGCAAATACAGATCTTCAGTTGTGTTGGAATTCGAAACCATTCCTTTCAATAGTGAGAATGAAGGCTCTAACCAACCAAATCCCCATAGCCTTTAAAAAAATTAAAAACCGAAGGAAATACAATATCTATGAAATTATTAATAAAATTTGAAAAAGTAACAAAAATTTTAAATAAATTAGATTAAAAAATTATACCTAAATTTCACAATCCTGGTGACGAAAATACATCTAATATAACTATAAAAAATAAAAGAGAAATATATCACTAATTGTTATAATATTTTAGCTATAATAATTAGTTACATTAACTTACTACCATTTGTGGTTGGTTACCTTTAAATAGTCCCTGATCAATAAGTTAAGGCATTGTGTTGAAACTACATGAATAGATGTACCAATCTCCATTTGACTCTATACCCAAACGCCTAAGTAAGTGTATGAATAACTATACCAATTCATGACAGTCTGTTTGATTCAATGGCCAGATGCATATGCGGCTGCGTGATTAGCTGAACGAATGCATGGTAACTAATCTTCTGTTGAATTACACTCAGATGAATAAATATCTGCATAATTAACTCCACCAATCCCTGACAAGCAATCTTTGTTTGAGTCAATGCCCAGTTCTATGTTAGTTCTAAGTGTTGTCATCGCTGCCACAGCTTGCCTAAATTTTTATGAAAATTTTATTATTTGTTATTTTTATATAATACATAAATTTATCTGATAAATATAATTTACTTTTCTGCATTTCTAATTAGCAAACTAATTTTAGGGGTTAGAAGTGTGATGCATACTGATAAAACAGATATACTGATAAATCAGTAAATATTTTGAAAATATCTCACACACACGATTTCTTTTTCCTTTTATATAAATATTTGTAATTTTAAATTATAAGCTGAAAAGATATACGTTCAATATACAGAAAAAAATTGAAGTTATACGGATTTATAATTGCTTATAATTCTTATAAGAATACTAGAACAAATATGGAAAATTAAAATTTCTTGGTTTTATTGTTATATTTTCTAATGTTATATGTGTAAGCAATGTTAAAAATTTAAATTAATTTAATAATATATGAAATATTCATGAAATTTAGAAAATGAGGACTAATCTTATAATTTACAGGTTGTTAAAGATATACTTAAAGACTCTCTAAGCCATTTTGCAGAAAAAAGTATGAAAAGTATTTAAATTGAAAATATTATATATATAGATGTTCTGTCTGTATAATATATTTCACTTCCATATTGTATATATATATATATATATATATATAATGCTGTTGAATGTTGGAAGTATAAACTTTTGCAATTGTTATATGTTCAGAATGGATAGTTTTGGAATTTGAAAACATGCATGAATGAATTTTTCTCAAGTATGCACATTTTCTCTTTCCTCTCAGTACCTCAGTTTACATATTTGCTGGTAACTTGCTTGTTTGCGTTTAGAATTTGTATAAATTTGCCGACGCATTAATTGTATGTGTTAGATTGAAGTTTATATATATATAGCACGGAATTAAATTACTATTATTCTGAATATAATACGAACTACGAGAACTGACGTTTTATGATTAGATTTTATGATTCAATAGAAAATTTGATATTATCATAAATCTTTTGTGGTAACATTATACTTTCAGGTGAAAGAAATTGCTTTTCACTTGAATAAATCAAATAAACCAGTAGAATTCTTTGAAAAGTAAATACTTTGTCAGCTTAAGCGTGAACTATGAATTTCAATGAATATGCATCCTACATTTCTAAATTCAATCACATATTTACATTCAGCATTTCAGAAAATTGTAATTTCAAATAAAAAGAAAATACTAGTACTTACAAGGAATATTAATAAATAATTCAGTATCCAATGATCCAAGGATTATTTGATATCTCTACATATGCCAGAAAAGTAGAATCAATATGATTTTCGTTTTTCTGATTCTGTAAAACATTAGAAGATAAATTCACATCTATCAATTTATGTTTTATAAATTTTGTACTTCAATGAAATTCAATATGGACTTTCGAACAAGTTCAATGATAAACTTCAAACTATACAGTATTTAAAAATTTACTAGTAAAATGAATGAAAAATACAAAAATGTGGAGTTTACAAAAACTTAATGAGCTAAATTTGATAAAATAAAAACAAACTTAAATTTTTAGACACATATATATTTTTTTCATTTTCATTCTAATGCAAAAAATTAAATATAATTGAATTGATATTGTATATGAAAATAATAGTACTGAAAATTGCAAAGCCTCCAAAAGTGTAGGAACCATATGCGTTTCGAAGCTCATCATAAAAATTGGAACTAGCAATATTTGTTTTTTTAGATGTATAAATGATAAAAACAAACTTGCATTCAAATTTATACCAAAACGCCAGCAGTTACACTTTTTGATAGAAAATAACAGGTATATATGAGTAAGAAAAAAATATGCAAACATCATGATTTTGTAATTACGTTGGATACTTTCATTGCTTTTCAACATTATTTTTAGCATATTTGTTGACACTAGCCAGTGTGGTTTTGTACTCTCTAAGAGAAGTCTTTTGCTCTATTTTTAAGATGTCGATTGGCCGGATATATAGAAATGAAGACGTCGCAGGCTGATGTTGCTATATCCTAAATGTGTCTCTTAAATGGGTCCACCGTCCATGGAAGTAAATCTTCTGTGTTCAGAAAACATGTTCTAAGCTGACCCTTGAGCTACAATATCCAAAGAAGACCTATTTATAAATCTTTTGGCCCGAAGGCGAAGAAACATTTCTGTGACCCAAATTGTTGTAGAGAACTTTGTAGTATCAAGGCATCCTTTCCATGTAGAGAACTCTTTGCAAGGCGAAGTGTTATGTGTATCCACTTCATTGGACGAAGAAAAGGGGTCACTTATCTTGAGCAAGAGAGAATATGTTTCCAGGAGCCAACAGCGATACTCTTATTTATTTTTTTATAATAAGCCCAGATTAACATGGAAGAATGATTCAGGATGTGCGCTGATCAGGAAATAACAAAGCATCAGGTATCTTCTATTTAACACTGTAGCAAAGACACGTTGGTGGAATAATGGTTTGAGCAGAATTCTCACTTGGTAGTCACACTGACACGCATGCGTTCTAAGGAGAAATTGTGACTGGTGTAAGATATCAAAATGAGATCCTCGGTCCATATATACATCCATATACAGGTGCAAAAGACAATGATTTACTTCTGATGAATGATAACGTTCGAACTCATCGTGCTGTAGTTGTTCTGGAATATCTTGATGGTCTCGGTTTGAAGCAAATGGAATAGTCATTCCATATTAAGACATAAATCTCATACAGCAATTTTGGTACTATCTTGGTAGATATATTGCCGGTTTAGGTGCTCTTTCACGGTCTGTAGGAGAGTTGTTAATCATCCAACATTGTGTCAGGTTTTTGCTTCTCATTTCGGTATACGACAACTTAAATAACTCCATGGAGAGTCAATGCCGCCACTGCGTTCAAACTGAGGGAATACATATTCATTATTGAAACTGCATTTTGTTAAGTTTGCATGACATTTTACAACATTTACACAATGTTGTAAACAACAACATTTACAACAAAACTGTAGTTTTCCAAGAATGGACTTTTCCAGAGAAATTGATTTTTTTGAAGTAAATCATGCTTTTTTTTTAAAAAGTATGATTTCCTTTAAGTAAACTTCTATATTGCAATCATAGTATAATTGGGAATAATCAGGTTTCAAATATTTTTATTTTTAAAATTCATTCTATAAGCATTTATTTAATTCATGGACTCATAAAAGTTTATCATTGAATGCGTTTTTTAAACATCTTCTTCAATAAAACCACAAGACATAAATTATTTGTTGTTAACAAAATGGTAGAATTAATTTAAAATTGAAATGTTTATGAATGAATTTATATATGATTTTTTATTACATTCAGTGAGAATTATAATGAAATAAGTAAATTAAGAAAGAGTCTTTTGTTTATGTATATAGCATCTATGAATAAACTTTGGCTTGGTTGATTTTATTCATTTTCAGTTCATAAGCTTTAATTCAATCAGAAAGTGCGATTTGCAATGAATTCCGTGGGACTCATACCTGGATCTGTGATGAAAACTGCATCCTTGAATTATTGAACTGTATGCTTGAGTACTGAGCTTAAAGTTAATATTTTGACTCATGAGCAAAGAGAAGATACCACCTGATTCAATTTCTGCACAATGCTATATAAAGCAATACTGTACAATACTATATATGCGGTTCAATGGATCTGTCATCTATTTTTTTTGACAATTACAATTTTGCCATAAACTGAAAAAAATAATCTAACTTATATTACTTAAGGCTTATCACTGCATGCCTGTTATTACATTTTTTTTAACTTTGACATGATATAAATGATAAATAATTGACATTCTTATACGTTTATTGTTCAAGCTGTAATGTATCCTATAATCAGTTAACTGATAAATTAAATTGAGATATGTACATTATTTTAGAAAAAAGCTCATGCGATTTTATTTTGTTGTCATGTTAAACTTGCTCTTAAATACACAGTTAAGTCATATTAATGTCATATTATCATCACGTACTTTCGATGTCGATGTTAAATAAAAAATCACAGAAGGCAGGTGACAGTACAGTGCAGTTGAGCGTATATAAAGACTGTATGAGGGTTTCGGAAAACATTGCAATTATCGCAGAAAAGGAGTGGTTTAGCCAACGTTCAAAGGGGCAGGATAATTGGCTTTCAGGCCAAGGATGGAAGCGTCTTTGAACTGTTCGCGTGATACCGTGTATAAAGTATACAGTGCTCGATTGTAAAATTGGACAGTCTAAAATAGGTGACGTAGTAAATGTGGTGCAATCCGAATCATAGATGACCGAGGGGTGACGGTCACGAATATGCATTCGGGCCGTTTAGACGTGCAATCGTTGATCAACAAATCACTCAGATGAACCAAGGAGCTACTAACAGTGTTTCCAAAACTACTTGTCAGCTAACGTCCCATATTAAATATATTACTCATATTAAATTATTTTAATTTTAGAAAGTTTACATAATAACTTAAATGGTAATTTATATATTTGCCATTTCTAATTGTAATACATTAACAGAAATGTTCCATGCATTTGTAATCATCAATGAAATGAACATTATTGGCAGAAACACAAAGGAATAAATACCTGGTCATTAAGAACAAGAAATTAAATGCTTTGATTATTGAGTTGGAATTTATTTAAAAATGATTATTTCTTGGTCTAAAACAATTAAGATAAATGGGAAAAAGTATAAGAAAATAGGTTTTTGAGTTTTATGTACTTTGCAAACCTTAAAGGGATAGCAAAAAGATTCACTTTGCTTCCAGACATTGTGGAAGTAATAAAGATGAATGTTGTGTTTCCATCCCCTGCATACACAACATGCAGTTTCAGATTTTTTCCAGGTTTTCTTCCTTACTACATATGAATGCAACATACTGTCTGTGAAAAGTTTCCAGAAGGCATATTAAGTAGTGGGCATTAAAATGTTTACAATGGACTTCGGTTCTTGGGCTGACAAGTGAAAGCTTTAAATGTAAGAATCGCAAATGGAGCATATTTTGGCATATTCTGCATTTATATTTCAATGTAGTGTAGAACAACAATAAAAGATAGATTGTAGGTTTTCAATATGTGGTTATCTACTACACATTTTCAAATATAAGTTTACCTTAGCTTCGTAGTTGGTAAAAAATGAAAATTGGGTTCAATCCAGCCAGTCACAATGAAAAGTAGATGTTGCGTTCATTTTTTTCGAATTTCGAAATAAATTGAACTGATGCTGTAGTGACCTGGTTTGGTTCACGTGACAAAGCTGATGGGTCCTTTATCTGACCCAACCAAAGATCTGTCTTTTTAACTACTAACTACTGAGGCACCCGTATAATGATCGCAATGCCCTTCCGTTGGTATGGTGAGGTGAGAAGAGAAAGTTACCACCTCAAGTATCGATCACGTCATTTTACCGTGGCTTAAAATTATGAGGCGTTCGGCTGTGTTTCGCGGCTCTTCATTCAGCAAAAATAGGCACCCAGAAACGTGTAGGAGACAAATAAAACAAATAAACTATCATTAGATATTGCATTTGGACTGTATAAAATTTGCATAAAAATTTATTACTTGAGCTGTTGCAGCAGTTTTTAATTTAAAAAAGTATAAAACATTAAATCGTCATAAAAAAAAAGACATTATTACTCAACATGGCAAGTCATTTATAATTTTTAAATTAAGATTTCAACGCACTTTTCACTCATAACAAACGAATCGTGACTTGTCTGTTACATGAGGCAATTTTTCAAATCTAATTTTTTGTTTATCGCTTTGTTGTCTTTGCTCGCAAAATACTGTATAAGCACCATAAACTTATTCTACTTGTCTTGAAAGATAATTAACGCCATCTATCTTCTGTCAAAGAAAGTAATATCTCTTCCACAGTAATAACATTTTAAAATCTGCTTTTAACATTTTTCTTATTCATAGTACTTAATTTATTTAAGACAAGTAATAATTTTTCATCATTTAAAAACAAACTTTATTAAATGCTGTATTTAATAAATAACTTTTTATATATTTTTACAGAATACAATTAATTAAAATGACATTCATATAAATATACACATACTTATTTATCTTAACTTTTCTATATTATTAGTAAAATGGTCAATAATGATACAAAAAGTAACATTTTTTATGTATATATTAGTATTCCTTAATTAGATTAAGTTGCAGAAATTAACATAATTATAACTATACTTTCATGCACTTTTAATAGTCAAAATTGGTATTTGATTTTAATTCCTAAGCATTTGGTTTTGTCTAGCATTAATATGTACTTTTTGATATATAATTTTAATAATATTAATTAATTAACTGAATTAATTAAGTGAATTTCGTAAAATTTAAGTTTAATTAATTAATTCTCAAAGTTTTAATAACTCATTTATATTGTTTGGTAAAATATAGGCATAAAGAATTGAAATCAGATATTGATGATTATGTATTTTTTATTTTATTTGGGATAAAATAAGTTAAGTATTTGGGAGGTTCAATAAAATCCAATCGTATCTTCTTAACTTAATCAAATATTGGAAGTTTGATCATAAAAATGTCATGCTGCCCTTAAAGATGAATTACAGCACCAGAAACAATAAAATTTGGAATTGAGTAAACTTACCCAGAAATATGATAAAATGGGAAGAAAACCATATTAGTAGAGTTTTAGAAATGTAATATCAAATGTCACATTGCCCGCCAAAAGATAAAGAAAATACCTTTGCTACGATGATTTATTTGTTGGTGATTTCACCTCATATGGGCGTGAAATGTTATACCGCTTGGAGATTTGTTTTAAGTAACAACGTTATACCATTCTGTTACCATGTAAGCAACCGTATGGTCAAACTGTCTCACGTGAGGAAATTATGTCAGAAAGTAACATGGATACAAATTGAGTGTGTTTAATATCGTAATATTATTAGTAATCAAATAGAAGTAGTACCTGCAACGTTGTTGGCTAATACAGGTTAAAATTTTTAATTGTAATTTCTATCATATGTGGTGTTTCAGTGGATATACCCAGCACACATGCCTCTTTTGCATAGCAACGAAAGCTGATGAAAAAGTATGATGCTGTAATTTCTGATTGGATTTTAAATAAAAACATGTTTGTTATCTGATAGCATATTCCATTCTCAGATCCATTTTACAGAAATGAAGATAATCATTAATGGACGATGAAATCCTACAAGGCAAAATGAAGCATCGCTCTTAGAGTCACTTCATAAAAAACTCACTTTCATGGTAATTTTTATAAAAAATTGGGCATTAGAATAATTAGACAGCAATTAGCACTACGGCATTTTAGTTTTATACATGTTCAGAAAGAGTTTTGTTCCATAATTTTTTACTGAAAACGCAAATTGCTTTCATACCTCTTATATTTGGTCAGTTCAATGATAGGTGATAGGATGTAACAATTTGTGAATATATATATATATATATATATATATATATATAAATTAATTTAATAATTCTATTTTCGTAATTCTTGGTAAGGCATAGAAATAAATGCTTATTTAATGTAAAATTTTTAGTCAGTAAATTTATATCAACATGTCACAGAATTTTCAAAATATTTTTATGTGAAGAATTTTTAAAGATATTCATTCAAACTTTAAAAAATAAACCACTTTTAAATTTTTCGAAATCTTAGAATAATAGATGCAACTGCATTTTTAATATACATCCATGTTTTTATCAAAAGGAAGTTAAAAAATTGAGGTTTTGTATAGTTAATAGTTAAATTGTGGAAGATGAGAATTTTTTCCCTATTATATAAATACGAATTAACAATTATATTTATTACAAGCATTAAATAATATTCCAGGCTTTACTAAAATTCTGAGTGTGTATAAATTTTAGTGTGATTTGTATATTATATTTTAGGCATTTAATTACTGAGAAACTTTGAGTAACAAAATAAATATTGTATATTATTAATTACGTTATGTTCCTCTTAAAAGAATATTCGACGTAAAACGGAAAAATTTTATCTTTTAATATGTATTTCATAACACTTTGAAGCATGTTATAATAAATAGGTTAAAACCTTAGAAGATATAGTGACTGATGCTAAATTTCCCCTAAAATTATAATTATTTTAATTCTAATTATTTTCTGAAAAATATGGCTTTTGATAATTGACAAGATAAAGCATCGGTGGCCTGGTTAGTTAGGCAGCTCGTTCTCGTTATAGAAAAGTAGTGAGATCAAATCCAACCGAAAATCCATCATGTTCACTAATGGTGACTAGAGCACATTAAATAAGCAGTGCTCGCTATGTCTTCCCTGTGACATCTCTGGTGTTGATAGGAATATTATTCGTAGGTCTTATGCGTGGTCCTTTTATCCAAATCACGAATACCCACTTACATTTGGGGGAACAGACTATATAAATTGCCATGACTTCCTCACTTTTTAATGCTGAAATATGGCAACCCTAAAGCAGTCGTGTATAAGAAATAAAAATATTAATTAATAATGGAAAAGTTTTAAATAAATTTCTCATATGAATTCATGAACTGTATTATAAACTTTGAAATCACACATAGAGAATAGACTGACGCCTGAACAGTGATTCAAATCATTTTATTATGTAACGCACATTATAAGCTCCTGGAAGAGTATGTCATAACGCCCCGTATTTACTCATCATTATTGAGGAAATTAGTGAAACTATCGAGCACTTTTCAGATATCACACAGAAAACAGAAATGCAGTAATCATCTCCCATTGCTTAACACTGATTAGGATGAGGATATTTACTTGAATCCCACTTCTTGTTTATTATTCTCTCTCTCTCTCTCATTCATTTAAATGGACTTGTTATAACCCTCCATGGCACTATACACCCAATTTCATTTCTCCTCTAGTATTTTATTTTTATATTCCTCCCGTTGCTTTATTTGCTCCAGAATATTATAGTTTTCAGTACACAGTTACTACAATAGTTGTAATGCTTTTTTAGCAAATCTGATGACAAAATAGCAATTAATAAAAACTTTTACTTACCTGTATCAAAGATAAACAGTACTTTCTTATAGAAAATAAATAATTTCTAATCTGATAAAAGTTATATTTAATAGCCTAAAAATAAAATTAATTATTTTGACACATTTTTTTGATTTAATTATGAAAACATAAGGAAAAATAATTTTGATAGTTTAAAAATAATCTTAATAGGTT
>JAPDSC010147380.1:0-26356 GCA_026290005.1 Latrodectus geometricus
GATAATTGCGAGTTACGGGCTAAAAGTGGATACAATGTGTGAACTGCTGCGGTAAATTTATTTTTAGTGAAGATGACGTGTTTTTTCCAAGTGAGTCGTTTGTCCAAGATGACTCCCAAGTATTGAACATGGTCTGTCCATGGAACTTCCACACCAGAGATGCGGATTTTTTGACATGAAGATCGTTTCCTGGTGAAGAGAATGGCTTGTGATTTGTTTGCATTGATTTTAATTTTCCAAAGATTCAACCAGTTTTCAATTTGGATAGTATGTTCCATGAGGGTTTTATAGATTTCTTTGTGATCAGGGTCAGTTGTGAGGATGGCTGTATCGTCCGCGAAAAGACAGAGTATATTATTTGGGTGTTGGGGGATATCGTTGATAAAAATGTTAAAAAGGAAGGGGGCTAGGAGTGATCCTTGTGGAACTCCTGCTAAAATTGGTCTATCCGACGAAAGAGTTTGTTCAATTTTTATAGCGAATGTACGACCATTCAGGTAGCTGTTAATAATTTTAATTAGGTAAAAGGGAAATCCATTTATTAATAATTTGTAAATTAAGCCCGTGTGCCAAACACGATCGAATGCTTTTTCGATGTCAATGAAAAGGCTTCCAGTTGATTGCTTGATGTAAAGGTTCGTAGAAATGTATTCTACAGCTCTTAGTAATTGGTGACATGTGGAAAGATTTTTTCTAAACCCAAACTGCTGTGGGATGATTATGGAGTTAGCTTGTTCGTAGTTTTTAAGTTGTTTTAAGATAAAGTGCTCTGTGACTTTTGCCATTGTGGGGAGGAGTGAAATGGGGCGATAACTAGTGGGGGCTGCTGGATTTTTACCGGGTTTACGGATAGGCATAATAAGTGCTTTTTTCCATATAAGCGGAAAATATTTAAAATGAAAAATCTCATTAATGATGTCAGTAAGGAGAATTACGGCAATAGCTGGGAGTTGCCTTAGCATTTTATTAGTGATGCGGTCGTGACCTGGGGTTTTTTTGGGAAATTATCGATTCTATACGTTAATAAGAGAGATACTTCTTTATATAAACTACTTAATCATTGCGTTGAGAGGCTCTAAGGCAATTGATTGGTTATAAATCTCTTTGAAAGCGCATGTGCGGAATTTGATTATCAGAGTAATTCAGTTGGCAGCAGTTGAAGTGTAAGTGTACTTTTTGTATTACTGAAATAGTTTTCCCTAGTTTCAATCCCTAGTTTTTCTATTGCAAATTTAAATTTAAGAAAAAAACTAGAAAATTGATATTTAATTTCTCACGTACTAGAATTTCTATTCTTCACAAATCATGTCAATCTTTACACAATGTAAGTTTCCAGTAGTAACAGTTTTATATTCTTTCACACATTAATGAATAATTTTAAAGTAATACTTATACCCTAGAATCCCATCTAGGTAAAAAACAATGCAGATTATGGGAATGGAGCACGATACTTCCGTAAATATAAATAAAGCAGTATTTCACGAAAATTATATTAAAATGCAGATAGGGCTCATTGAGACCTAGTGGTAGAACAGTGGAGTTCGAACAATATGGTCATGAGTTCGATCTCAGTCCAGTAGTGTGCATATGAGAGAGCTGGCGCAGTGACCTTTAGACCATAAAGCACACCCATTAAATCTCCACCCACTTTTAGAATCAATGGTGTGAAAGCCACCCATTAAATTCCAACCCCCTTTTAAAAACAATGGCCTCCAACCCACCCATTAAATCTCCACCCCCTTTTAAAAACAATGGTGTAAAACCATCCATAAAATTTCCACCCCCCTTTTAAAAACAATAGCGTCCAACCCACCCATTAAATCTCCACCCCCTTTTAAAAACAATGGTGTAAAACCATCCATAAAATTTCCACCCCCCTTTTAAAAACAATGGTGTCAGAGCCAACCATAAAAAAAAAACTGAACCCGCACGCCAAAAGTCGCTGACCCGGCAGGGTACCCCCTTAGGAGAGCACCCCCTTATTCTCATAAGCAGCTCCCCTCATGGTGTAAAAAATAATAGCATTAAAATTACACCCACTTTTAGATACTATATATTTTCATTTAAACAATGCAACATGCCCTCTTTGCTGTGTTAAATTTTTAAAAAATCTTGAAAAAAAAGTACGATAATTGTGGTTGAATAAATCTCTCCTTTCTTCCAGACATGAAAAAAAATTTTGTTTCCATTCCTTGTGATTACAAACAAGGAAGTGACCTCGAATAAATGATGTCAAAAATTGCTCTGTAAAAGCGACTTTATTCAATTTCGTCGCATTTGATTAAACGACTTTCATTAGGAGATAACTATGTCAGATCTTATTGAAATTTTTAATGATAATGTTAAAAAATACATCGAAGAATGCTTAAATGTTGGACACATTATTGATCGGAAAGAAGAAGAAAGCTGGTTTTTAACTAAAGGTATTGTAAAAAATATTCATAAAGAACTACTTAAAGAAAATAATAAGGATGTTGATGAACGTTTTAACTATGAAGAATTGTTAAGTAATTTAAAAAGTGAATTTCAAAAGTATGATGATAAAAATACTGCAATTATTTCTCTGCCAGATAAATTGTCTATGAAGGATGCAATTGAAAATGTTAAACATGTATTATTTGAATATAGAAGAGGCAAACAACAATATGTCATTAAATGTTATGAGTTAGGCTATGTGTTGAATGATCTAAAGAAAAAGTTTTCTAAAGATAAGATTTATAGAAAAATGAGATGGACTATATTCATCCAAGATTTCTTCCAAAAAAATAACTTTCAAATGAGAACTAGGTGTGAAGAAAACCTGAGAAAATTTGTAAATGATATCGGACAGTTTACAAATTTATTGTTTACAAATAAGACATACATAGAACTGAGAAGATTGTTACCTAAAATCTTAATAGCTTTGGAGATGTTTCCAGAGCAAAAAAATGTATGGATCAAATAATACCTTTTGACTCAGTTGGAAAAAAAAAAACACCTTTTGACCAGACCGATGAATAAGTAAAGGGGGGAGTAATCCTCTAAAGCTGCCATTTTGGTGGTCCCAAGCCCACAGAAAAGCTGAGGGGAGGATTCTAGAAACGCATTGATAAACGTCACTTCCTTTTCAAAACGCACCGAGATGCGCTTTCAACCGGAAGTTAACTTTCTCCTTACCTAATGCAACATTTTCCTCGTTACTTTTTTAACTATTGGCGCGATAACTCATTTCTCTCTCTCCTCAAGGTCACCGCTTTTCGAACCGCTTCCTCTTTTTATTCATTTAAAGAAAACTCGTTAGTATGTAAATAAACAGAGATGGAAAATATATACGACTTATTTGGTGACATGATAGCACTCTACGGGTCTGTGAACTGTAGAATGACTAGTCTGGCAAGAGTATGTCAAAAGTTATTCTTATGCATAGAAGAAGAAGAAACTTATAAATATCAAGAAATTCATTCCTTAATTTTAAAATATGTTATTCAAATGCATCAAATATTGCATGAAGAGAAGAACAAAAATGTTCGAAAAATGGGTGTGATATTTTATCTAAACTGAACAAACTTCTTTAGATTTTAATGATTTTTAAACCATTAAAATCACTGTTCGAACTGAAACATTTGCGCTGGTTGAGACTTCCCGACATCTTTACTTCCTAAATACACAAAGAAAAGAGGTTTCAAATCATTGAGTTTTAAATAATCTGACGCCATTTTATCACATCTTTGCGGTAAAGATACAAGACAATTAGCCAATTCTACAACTATTCTATTTCCATATCTTGTGGTTATCTGTTTAACTTCAGTAACAGGATATTTTTCATGGATGTTGAGTTCCCTCATTTTCTTGAAAGCCTTTCTTTCTGCTCCATCTTCAAATGAACTGAGTGCGTTTAATTTATTTAATAATTCCATTTTGGGTTTATTATATAAGAAAAAATTTTCATTTCTTTAAATGCGAAAAATTATGTACTTATCTACACTCATAGCTTTGATTTGTCTCTTTTTTAATGATTCTATCTCCTCTGTATTCAATGTACCTGTAGGTATGTGAATAAGTGACCCATTCTCTAAACGAATTAAAATTTTATCAGTGTGGACCGCAACTTCAGAAATCAGGTATTCCCGGTGCAGTTCTTTATAAGTTCTAATATGTAAAGAATTAAGTTTTTCCATTTATTTATGGAGCTAAAAAAATTCTAACTTTTCGATGTGTAAATAGGGTTTTAACTTACATTGTCCTCCTGTCAGTACTGATAAAGTTAAAACATCATTCTGTTTCCCATACACAAATAAAATGATTGATTCTTCATTGACACGTATTTCCTTATCGAGAAGGACCTCTTTACCTTTCTCTAATCGTATCTTTGGTTTCTCATTCATGTTATCACAGGCTAAGAAAATTGTTACCTTCATATACATATCAAGTGGTAGTTTTAAGTTTGAGTCCAAAAGCTTTGAAGTAAATGTATTGAACGGGAAAGTTTTGAAACCATTACCTATATACTCTACTCCTCGATCTGTGGAAGCACAGAATGTCTTAGTATCAACATAGTATTTATTAGCACAATCTGTATCATATTGAGGTCTTTTCACACCTGAAATTCTTTGGTTGTGAGCATAATAATTTTTATTAATTTTATTCCATAGAATGCAGTAATAATCAAGATATTTCTTAGTAACAACATCGTTAGCATTTACAGGTTCTTTCACATTTGACACTATTTTATTGTTAGCATCATAATGATCGTCTTTTAAAATCAAAGCATTAGTATCAACATAATGTTTATTAACACTATCGTGACTAGCGCTCGGATCCGCAAGATGCGCGATTGATCTATTTTTGGCATTATAAGCCTCTCCATGGAGTGTTAAAGCATTATTTTCAAAATATCGCCTATTCACAGCATTTTTCTCAGACTCTGGATCCTTTATATTATTTATCGTTTTACCTTTCGCATCAAAATTTCCTTGAGGTGAGTGCAGTAAACTTTTGCTTTCCAACAGATCAACCACTGTATCTACATAATCTTTAGTTGCAGAATCGGACTGCTCAACCGGATTTAAAAGATTGCTAATTCTTTTTCCTTTTGCGTCGTACTGCTGATCATTTTCCAAAACAATTAAGCTTTTGTTGGACAAATCTCGAATGGATGACCTCAGATTCTTCCTGCATCTGTCTACGTAATATTTTGTTGTGACGTCATTATTTTCCGTAGGTTCTGCAGCATTCCTCAATATCTTTTCTTCCATATCGTAATTACCATCGTGTGTCAGTTTAAACCCTATTCCTGGAATACCAGGAGGTCCTTCTTTAAGTTCTTCCTCAAAAAGTGGATAATATGCTGTCATTTCTTTATTTTAATACAATTAATTTCAATAGTCTTCCGACTATTAAAATTAAAATACGATACTACATTTATAACTTTAATGTTTTGATCATGGTGATATCTTGGTTCTTTATGTTCAAGTAGCATTTCTTGCGCTCTCGTAAGATGAAGTAGAAAACATAATTTTTGGTGGTGTTGTTCCTCAACCTCCAGTTGAACTCTATAGTCAGGTTATTCGTGTCTGTATAATTTTCATGGTGAGCTAGATTGAAGCAAATGATTGGGTATAATTTACCGAAATTGGAATAATTGACCATGCATCCCGTTTCTGAATTAATGGTGTTGAGTCCAGCTTCCAAAAGAGCTGTGTACAGCCGATTGTAATCACCTTTCTCAAAATCCATCATGTAACTTACAGTTGGAACCCTTACATTATTAACCATCAGCCAACATTCCGTCATATCTAAGTTGTCGAATAACATGTTGTTATGTTTCGCATTTTCATATCTTTCAGTGTATTGAGGTATGACGTACAAGGATAATACTTCATCTGAAGTAGCATTTATGGAGTAAGACCCGCTTGAATTCTTTAAGAAAATATTCGACTTGACAATGCTGTGTTGGTTCCAGTTTATTTCCACAGGCTTATCCGATAACCTTAATTCGTTAAATTTTGCAGCAGCTGAATTCTTGAATCTGGCATAAGGAAGCCAAAGCGATAAATCTTCCACTATTACCTTGTAGTCCTTATTTTGCTCATCTGTATACAGCATATTCTGACTGTGATTTCTTTGAAACTCAAACTTGACTTGGAAACCTGTAATGACCTTTTTGTATTCATTGAAGAAATCAAATACGTATTTTAATGGTATCCATATAGTGACAATTTTGCTATTTTGAGTAAGCTTGCATCGTTCTTTGAATCCTTGATTAAACTCGTCGTTCGTTCCTAATTTTTCAAAAAATTCAGTTATTTTAGTTGCGTCTACCAAAGTCCCATCATACTTCAAGGGTTTTCTGTCCGCTGTATCTGACGTATCTACGTAGAAGAGCATATTGGTAGCTTCCGAAGTAGAATAGTCCGGAGTGAAGTGAATCAGACTTAACACATGTCGCATGAGAGCAGAATAATTAATGTTGGTTTCGATTTCAGTGTTCCCTAATGTAAACCTGTTAGCGTTTATTAAACCTCCTCCATTCACGAGAGCTACATTATCATCCGCTATTGCAGTTCCATTACTGTTAACAATTTTTAGCTTTTGCTGTAAATATCCGTTAGAATATAAGATATTGGAGTTAGTGTCTTGTATAAAGAAATAGTAAGTGGCATTTTCAGTAGAACTATCGCTATTTTCATGCCTAACTTCTCTATACTCGAGACTTTCGATGTCATCATCGTAATAATAATCGGTGTTGTTCAAATCAAATATTTTATTCATTTCGTTCATTTATTATAAAAACAATTTTTTTTCTTAATTTAATAGCTATTCTGCTATTAAATCAAATCTAAAGAAATTTCAGTCCAGCACCATGTTTTTTCTTCTTTGAAAATATCTCATTCAACTTATCATGGACAAACTGTTTGGCTTTACCTTCTAATGCACTTGGCTGCATTAACATAAGGGCATCTGAAAAGAACCCTCTCCCTTGTATCTTCTTACTCTTCCTTTGAAGTCTATGTTTATTCATTTCTTTATTTAGAGGGCAATAAAATTGTATTGTACTTCTTGCTTATTGAGGGGAATTAAATCACCTCTATGATTCGTTATTCTCATTCTGATTCTGTGAACACTCTCCATCCGAACAGGAAAGAACAGAGGTTTTTCAAATGACTTTATGATTTGACTGCCTGGACGATTAACATTCGTAAAGGAATAGATTACGTTGGAGGAGTGAAAGCCGTTGATGTAGGCTCCCTCCGCGACATCGCAATGTATATAAATGTTATCATTCCCACCGGATAAGTCGGCAATATACTTTCCAATTTGTTCAGACTCTTCATATATTTCAGGTTCGAAACCTAACAGTTTATGCAGGTTTTTGCATTTTGTTAAATCGATCTTATACCCGTCTTTTAACTTGATGGCTATTCTTTGCCGTTCCTCAACTATACCAAATTGAATTGGCGGATCATCCCCAAAAAATTTCAGCATGTAACGGTTCAACCCCTTAACAGTATAATTTCCATCCGGTAGAGACAGCTCTAACCACTGATGGTCATCATAATATGAAAAGGTCTCATCTTTGATATTATCCCAAGAAACGTACATTGAAAAGGACTGAAGAGCAATCTGCTTAAACCTAAATGGTCTGGAATATTCAATTGTAAAGTCTTCTGACTTTTCCGAGTTTTTCGAATCTAATATTAATAACACCATTTATTTATAGAGAACATTTATTTCATTATGGTCACTAGGTTCTTGGGTAAAAGAATACAAGACATCTTCAACGGACTTACCATTGTTTCTTTCACTAATATATTTCATACAAAAGTAACCACATTTGACAGAGGCCGGGTGTTGTAAAAAGCTTGAGTTATAACCTATTTTTTTCCCAGAACTTTGCAGATATTTCTTAATACTCGTAGGAATTTTGTAAACATGTTCTCCAAAAGGATCAAAGTACTCCACGAAATTGTTATTAGGGTCGTTATAGTAACATACCCAGTGTGTACCAGGTCCTGTTGCTATGTCCAAATTAATAATACCGTTCTCGAACCGTCTCATCTTTTTAGGCAACAGATCCGAAGTGAAGACACCCCTAAACCCTCTTTCTTGCTTCATATTGTCTTCAATTACTTCGTTGGATATTCCCAGTTTTAATAGACTCCCTTTCCACGGGGTTTTTTTTTGAGCACAACCCGATCCGGAAATTTTATCCAAAGCTTTCTTTGCTCCCCATCCAGCTGCCCCACTTGCGGCACCTAAAGCCAACGCCTTAGCTCCGGCAATTAATGCAGGTAAAAATGGAGCTAGAAAGGGTAGAAAGCCACCTGTTTTCTTGAGTTGTGTCTTGCTAATAGTAATTCTCTTTCCCTTCCCGATTTGAGCTATTTGTGTTGGAGTTAAGTACATGTCATAGTTAGAAGGTTTTGTCCTATCTATTTGTAGGGAAACTTCTTCTCCTTTCTGATATCCAGATTTTAATTTGGCAATCTGATGATCGCTTAAGTGTATTTTGGTTTTGACGTAGTTACTCATTTATTTAATAAGAAATTTTTATAGTATTCTTTTACTTGTTCGTTGTTTAGAGTTCCTTCTCTTAATAACGCATCCAGTAAATCAACGACTTGAGTGTGCAATTTTTTACTCTTGGATCCATTACATATTTTATCGGTGAATCTAGCCAAAATTTCCAGTTTATCTTCCACTCCTTTACCGAGGTATATTTCTTTTCTTTGTAGGTCCCTCAACCGCTCTCGATAATCCTCTAAGGTAATCATATGTTCTCTTAAATAATCAGCTTTAGTTAATAGTTTATCTTCTCTTTCTTCATCCTTTTTGGTCATTCGAGCAATCTGACTCATAACGTTTCCTTTTTGACGAGCTAATTTTAAGTAAGTACTCTTTACTCTATTGATAACTTCCTGCAAAGCATCCTTGGACTCATTGTACAACTTTGAGGGACTTGGAAAATTATTTTTCTCTAAATACTCTATATCCAAATCTTTATCAAAATAGAAGATATTTGGAGTCTCTGGAGTCGCTGGAGGCGGTTCAATCGCAAGAGGAATCTTATCAACAGCATCTTTTATAGCCGTAAAATGTTCCTTTCTAGTAACATCTTGCTGTTGAAGTTTCTCGGTTACAGGCTTGTGAAATTCAGACAACGTTCTCTGCAGACCTAATTTTTGTTCAAGATTTTGTTCGTTGTTCTTTCTAATCTCCGCCTGAATCTTAAACACTTTCAAGTCATTCTTAACTTCTTCTCTTAGCCTCTTATTTCGCTCTTTTTGTAAAGCATTCATTTATTAGTAAGCAAATTATTTTTTACTGGAAGCAAATAGGGTTTTACTGGAAGCAAACTATTTTTTACTTGAAGCAAAAAAGTTTCACATTAAATAAAGATGATTCCAATTGAAGATTATACCGAACCAGAAGAATTAGCTGATGCAAATCAACATTATTTATTACCGAAGCACCCTTTCAGACTTTTGATCGCTGGAGCTTCAGGCACAGGCAAAACGAATTTATTACTGAATTTCATTTATGATTACCTTGAGTTTGATAACTTGTTCATTTGCGCTAAAGACATGTTTGAACCCAAGTACACTAAGCTCAAAGAAAAGTACACAATGTTTGATGGTGTGGATATTAAAGATATATTAGGAAAGTATCCCAAAAAGAAGAAAAAAATTATGCTCGATAAATACGGCAAGAAAGGAACCTTATTTTCCTCGGATACAAAAGACTTTATAACAGTGGACGATCTGGACCCATCTTGTAAAAATGTCGTTGTCTTTGATGACAGTGTGACAGACAAAGACCAGAAGAGTATCGAAGATTTCTTCATCCGAGGTAGGAAGAAGAATGCCTCAATCATTTACCTCTCTCAATCCTATTACAGAACGCCTATTGTTATTAGGAGAAATTGCAACTACTTGATATTTTTTAATTTCCAACAGAGGGAGATTCAACAGATCATAAGGGAGGTAGATGGCAATCTAACGAAAGAAGAGTTCAATCGATTGTACAAAAAGTGCATGCAACAACCATATGATTTTTTTTATGCTCGATTTAGTGAATCCAGCCTTGAGATATCGGAAAAAATATTTCATCCCTATAAATAAAGATGGAAGAATACTTACGGAAGAAAATTTACGTGTATAGAAAAAGTTACCACCATTATCATAAGATAAAGATTTCACTATCCATTACAAAGTTCCTTTGCAGTTCATTGGGTTTATCCGCTTTTGCGATGGTACCCCTGGCCGCTCTGAACTTAAGTGCTGGTATAGTCGAAGTTATCGAAAAGTCCATGAATATCGTCGAAAGGAATGAAGAGTATAAGCAGTCTTACAAGTTTTATAAGCAGCTGCTGAATTCATTCAAATCAAACACATTATCAGAAGAAGAGGTGTACAGCAGAGAGGATGATTTCATCAATAATTCAGTCTACTTACCCAGAGAAAAATACATGAAACAAACCCAACTGAACGGCTATGAGTATGTGAGTAAATAATTTTTTACATATAAATAAATGAAGAAAGGAAAAGGAGTTATAAACTCTGCAATCAATAATTTACCATTTGAAATGCATCTACCTGGTCACCAATTTACAGGGCCAGGAACTCAATTGCTCAAAGGTAAAACTAGACTAAACCCTGATTTAACATATAAAGAATGGAGTAAGCCCATTAATAGAGTCGATGAAGCTGCATATAAACATGATGTATGTTACCTAAAAAACAAAGACACCGAAACAAGAAACAAGGTGTGTGACACAAACATGATACAAGAACTTGAAGATATTCCCAATCCAACTCTCCGGGAAAGGCTAGATAGAGCTGTTGTGAAACCAATTATCAAAGCAAAGAAGACATTTGGAATGGGTTCAAAAATATACTGCTTAAAATGTAAAACTCACACCGAGACTAAAGACGTGCAGCACACTACCTCAAAAAATGGCAGACCTATGATGAAAGGAATCTGCATGGATTGTGGCTCTAAAAAGAGTCGTTTTTTACCGTTAAAGGGGTAACTGAGGACCCCGAAAAAGTTTATTACGATCCGGAGACTGGATATTGCGGTATAAACGAACTCAGTAGAAAAACAGGTTTAAGTCGAAAAAAAGTCTCAGATTTCTTACATCAACAAGATGTGTACACAAAACACAAACCACTCATCAGTAAGTTTAAAAGAAGGAGAACTTATGTCTCACACATTGATGATCAATGGCAAGCAGATTTAATGTTTGTCTATAAATTTGCGAGGAGTAAGCATCATGATGGAACTAAATATCTACTAACAGTTATTGACTGCTTCAGTAAATATGCATGGGCCATTCCTATTAAAGACAAATCATCAAACGAGGTGACTCAAGCATTTAAAAAGATCTTCAAAGAGCGGGTTCCGGAAAGGATTCAGACAGATAAAGGCCTGGAATTCGTTGGCCATACCACTCAAGAGCTATTTAAAGAGAAAAATATCCAATGGTTCACAACAGAAAATGTTGAGATAAAAGCGGCAATGATTGAAAGGTTTAACCTCACGCTAGGCAATAAAATAAAGCTCTACTTATGTCAAAATAACACTGAAAGATATATAGACGTACTAGACCAATTAGTGAAGAATTACAACAACTCATACCACAGAAGCATAAAGATGACGCCTGTGGAAGCCAGTCTGGATGAAAAGAGTGGAGAGGTGTATCGTAACCTGTTTAAAGAAAAGACCATACGCAAACCTAAATTTCAGGTAGGGGATAAAGTAAGAATATCAATATATAAGTCCACCTTCAGAAGAAGTTACCAAGCGACCTTCACGGAAGAGGTATTTATCATTTCCGAAGTGTTAAAGACCGACCCTATCACCTACAGGGTAAAGGACTTAAGTGATGAAGAAGTGAAAGGTACTTTTTATGATAATGAACTGGTAAAATATGATAAGAAAGACAGCGTGTATAAGATTGAAAAAATAATCAGAAAGAAAGGGGACAAATATCTAGTAAAATGGGTAGGCTATCCTGAGACCAGTTGGATCCATAAAAACGATCTTCTATAAATTTATTTTTAATAGCTGTCATGGCTATTAAAAATTGATCAACCATCACTTATTGGGGTCCAGTTTAAAGCTTCGAAAACGGTTCGACAGATTTCTTCATTCTGCTCAAGTGTTTTCTTCATTTTAGGTAACTTAAGCGGTACCTGAAAATCTCTTTTCCGCAACAGATGAAATAAAATGTATTCTTTGCTGATTAAGTTTTTCCGCTCTGGAAACAATTCTTCATATTTATGAATAAATGTAAGGAATTCAACCAAGATCACATCTTCTAAGGGAATATTAAACCCATTTAACCATTTAGTGAGATTTTTCACTCTGCTTTGACTCCTCTGTTGCATCTTCATCATAGAATATAATTGAGCTCGATCGATAGGATGTTCATTAGGATTGCATCTCAGCTCTTCATGACATGTCATACAGACGTAAAATTCATAATTATCTTTTGTTACAAATTTGTGCTCACACTCTTGAGTCTTATTTTCCATGGTCTTTGATTTGTCTAGACCAAAGAATCTTATTATTTCCATCATTTCGTCTGACATTTATTAATACAAGTCTTCTCTTTAAATAAGAAAAAATACAGAAATCAATTCAGCTTTCAAGGACCGATGAGCCGTCCAACTTTTCATCATGTGAATGAACCCTCCTCAATATTTTAAGCATTTAAAGAGATGCATTTAATTTATAAAGATGAGTGAAAATAAAACTTTGATCGATATATGTTATGAACAAATTAAGGATAAATTTTACTATGGGTTGTTCGGAGACTTTAAGTTGGTTATTGATAAGAATACGGGATGTTTTAATGCAACAAAACTCTGTCAACTTGGAGGCAAGAAAAGATTTATTGATTGGAAACAAACCGAGCGTTCCAAAAGATTAATCAAATATTGTGAAAGCTGGTGTGGACTTTCCCACAGCAGCTTTTACGAGATAAGAGAACAGAACAATGATCCTCTGAATAAACAGATCACAGGTCAATATGTCCCACAAGAACTTATCCTAGACATCGCTTCTTGGATCTCACCCCAGTTCTACGTCAAATGCAATAGAATTATCCTCAACTACTTTGTAAATGAGTATAAGGCGATGGACAAAAATGAGTTTGAACTAAAGCTGAAAGACATCGAAGATAAAATGGAAAATCTAATGCTTGAAAAGTACACGATCCAACAAAAGCTTGAAATTTCAGTCGAGGACCGCGCACCCCAGCCTGTAAAAAAGGATAAGCGAGAACGATTTATTCTTATTAAACGTAATGATGAAACCTACCCCTACTACGCAACAAGATCTCAGGACGTTCGTGCTAGAGGTGTGTTGAAACACCAACGCTCCTTATATACAGAGGTCTCCATCCTATTGGATCTCCCCTGTCACCCCAACTCCAAAACTCTCTTCGTTAGAGTTAGGGATGAATTGAAGAAAAAGGGGGTTACATTTAAGTCATGTAATATCTCTTTAGTTGGCTCGACTATTAACGAAGACGAGTTAATAGAAGCAATGAATGCTATCAACGAGGAAAAGAGGGTACTCTAGTTTTGATCGCCTTTTAATGGATTGAAAACCATTAAAATGTGTTTTAAATATTGAGGTTGTGTTTTCACAGGGCTGGAGTGCTTATGTCGTCTTTTAAAATTGAATCGAAGAAACTTCACCCCTTCAATAATAAAATCACTTAAAGAAAAGATTTCTTATATAAAAGAATGCAAAGTTCAGTTTATCAAAATATTTACACACATTTAGATAACCTTAAAGCTCTGTATTCTAATGTAGGTGGGGAAATGTGTTCATTAGCATATGTATGTGAAAATTTGACACCACTTCTAGAATATTTCGGGAACGATCATTCTAGATTATTCGCTGATGTGAGGACATTTTTCCTTGCTTGCCTTGATCAAATGTATGACATAGTTTTTAGCGAAGAAAACGATGATTTGCGAGATGAGGGTTTAGAAGCTTTAGATGGAGTACTTAGTATACTCGACAAACTAGTTTAGTTTGGATTGCGTTTTCATGGTTGTTAAACCATCAAAATGTCTTTTAAAATTGAATGTACCCCCTCAATATTTTAAGTATTTAAAGAAACGAGATATATATATAAAGATGGAATCTAAAACCGTTCGGCAGTTGCAAGACTACTGTCGGGAACATAATATTCGAGGGTACTCGAAACTTAAGAAGGCGGAACTGATTGAGCTCATTCAAAACCATAGTGGCTTTTCCAGTTTCCATAATGACTTGTTCAGCAAGTCCAAGAAGAAAAGAGAACTTAAAATCAGGTGTTGTGGTAAGTTATATAAAGAATCTAGCATAAATAAGCACTTGCAAACAAAAGCTCATCAAAACTATAAGCCTAAGAAAGCAACCACCTGCCAGGAGCATGATTTTGATAATATACAGAACCTGCATCACATGACCATTAACCAACTGGGTGAATTTTGTCGGACGCGTGGTATTAGAGGCTATTCCAAATTAGGAAGGAAGGCAGACATCATAGCATACATTGAGAGTGCATTGTTCAACCGTCACTTCGCCTTTGATTCTGACCTGTTTTCAGATACGCGGGAGAGAAGGCTGTATACCACCAAAGAAGTTGAGACGGCATTTAAGTCTCGGTTGAAGACGTACGATATCCCAAACGAACACAATCTGGTGCTTCCCGTAGACTTTCTGAATGATGTTTCATCATTAGTCCGGGGCCTCATCACCAAACATCTGAAAAGGTTGCATGGGCTGAAGGTTAACTTCCAGTTCCTTTGCGACTATGAAAAGGGGAAGGATGACTCACTGATAGAAATGGAGAAGAACTTCAAAACAGAAAATGAAGTCATCTTAGAATCGACCGATTTGGTAGACTATTACAGATCGGTTATCCAAAAATTATTGACAGAGATGGAGGAGTTTGTTGCTAGGGGTTCAGGTTGGACGCTTGTCAGGATTAAAAGCCTTGAGGTGAGGATCAATAAGTACAACCCACTGAGAGGATCATCCTACATTGATCTACCTAAAAGAATTAAAGCTAAAAAAGCAGTCATCAACGTACAAAATGAGGATAATAAATGTTTCCTGTGGGCGATACTTTCTGCACTACATCCAGCTGAAAAAGACGCTCAAAGAGTCACAAAATATAAACCATATGAAAATGAGCTAAAGTTCGAAGGTATTGAATTCCCAGTGAAGGTGGAGGATAGAATAATTAACAGGTTTGAAAAGTTGAATAATGTATCCGTGAACATATATTCATATGAAGGTAATGACATTTACCCATTGAGAATCACTAAAAATAAGAATGACAAACACATCAACTTGCTGTACATAAAGAATAAGGAAGTAAACAGTCATTACTGTTGGATTAAAGACCTCTCCAAATTGATAAGTGGACAGCTGACTAAACACAACGGAAAGGTATTCACCTGTGAGAGATGTCTGCTGTATTACTACTCCGAAGAGGATCTCCAAGCTCATGAAACGGATTGTAGGAAGAATGCACCAGTTAAGATTGTAATGCCCAAGAAAGACGAATCCCTACGGTTCAAAAACTACCAAAGGTCTTTACGATTACCCTTTGTGATGTATGGAGACTTCGAGTGCTTGACAAACAAGATAGACACCTGTTGCCTCCCAAAAGACAGATCTTTTTTGCATAAATATCAAAAACACGAGCCTATGAGCTTCACTATCTACATCAAATATAAACATGCAGACTATAAGACACCAATCACGTACAAAGGACCCGATGCCACCAAAGTGTTCTTTGAGACAGTGAAGTCTGAGGCGCTAGCGATAAAGAACATTTATGATAAGAAGCAACCCATTAAAATGACCACCGATGATGAAGAACATTTTCATAGGACTCATGTTTGCCACATCTGTGACAGAGATATCAGGAAGAAACCTTCCCCTTATTCACCCAAGGATGAACCAGACTTTCGAAAAGTCAGAGATCATGACCATCTTCTTGATCCGGCGAAATGTGAATCGAACTACAGAGGACCTGCTCACAATCTCTGTAACCTAAAGTACCAAGAGCCTTCGTTCATTCCGGTGTTTATCCACAACCTGTCTGGCTATGATGCCCATCTCTTCATAAAGGAGCTTGGTGGGGAGAAAGGAGACATTGATGTTATTCCAAACAATGAGGAGAGGTACATTTCATTCAGTAAGGAGGTCGGGGCGAGGATGGTAGAAGTTAACGATGGGGAACAAATTAAGGTACCTGGTATAAAGTTGAGGTTTGTCGACTCGTTCAAGTTCATGGCCGCTAGCATCGATAGTCTTGCGAAGAACGTAAAGGAATTTAGGGAGACAGCTAAGTACTTCCCCAAGGATAAGCTAGATCTCGTCACCCGAAAAGGTGTCTACCCGTACGATTACATGGACTCGTGGGGCAAATGCGAAGAAACCAAGCTGCCTCCACAGGAAGACTTTTACAACCAATTGAATGAGTCGCACATAAAGGATGAGGACTATGAGCACGCCAAAAGGGTATGGCAGGCCTTCAACATTAAGACATTGGGTGAATATTCCGATTTATATGTGAAGACTGATGTACTCATCCTAGCTGACATCATGGAACACTTTAGAGATGTCTGTCTAAAGACCTATAAGTTGGATCCTGCATGGTACTTCACTGCGCCCGGACTCTCGTGGGACGCCATGCTCAAAACCACAGAGGTCGAGCTAGAGTTGTTGACAGACTATGACATGATACTCATGCTAGAAAAGGGGACCAGAGGGGGCATCTCTCAGTGTTGTAACCGATATGGGAAGGCGAACAACAAGTACATGAAGGACTATGACGAGAACAAGAAGTCTAACTATCTGATGTACCTTGACGCCAACAACCTTTACGGATGGGCCATGAGTCAATACCTACCGCATGGTGGCTTCAAGTGGAGCACTGTGTCAGATGTGACCCAAGTAGCGGATGACTCAGATTTAGGATACATCGTAGACTGCGACCTACAGTACCCGACCCATCTGCACAACATCCATTCAGACCTACCTCTAGCACCTGAGAGCAGGATACCTGATGGCTCAAAACAGCCAAAACTACTGACAACCCTCTATGACAAAGAGCATTATGTGGTTCATTACAGGGTTTTGAAGCAACTGTTGCAGTTGGGGATGAAGATAAAAAAGGTGCACAAAGTGTTGGAGTTTCAGCAGTCTCCCTGGCTGAAGAGGTACATAGACCTGAACACTGAAATGAGGACCAAGGCAACCAATGACTTTGAGAAAGACTTCTTTAAACTTATGAACAACTCGGTCTTTGGCAAGACGATGGAAAATATCAGGAAGCGACTCGACATTAGACTAGTATGTGATCCCCTGAAAGCGGAGAAGTTAATTGCTAAGCCCAACTTCAAGGGGAGGACCATTTTCGACGAAAGATTAGCCGCCGTTCACATGAACAAGACAAAAGTGTTCTTTAATAAGCCAATATACGTCGGCATGAGTATATTAGATCTATCGAAGCATCTGATGTACGACTTCCATTATAATGTTATGAAGCCTAAATATGGGGACGATATCAAGCTATTGTACATGGACACTGACAGTTACATCTACGATATACAGACCGAGGACTTTTATGCGGATATGAAAGAAATGATTGACTACTTTGATACATCAGATTATCCAGAAAACAATAAGTTTGGAATGCCTCGAGTAAATAAAAAGGTCTTGGGGAAGATGAAAATGCGGGAAAGATCTTGGAACAGTTCGTTGGCTTAAGATCTAAGATGTATGCTTGTAAAACTGAAAAAGAGTTAATTAAAAAGTCAAAGGGTGTTAAGAAATGTGTAGTGAAAAATAGGATATCTTTCGAGGATTACAAAAGCTGTTTGTTCTCACAGGAACTACAGTATAGGACCATGAATCTTATCAGAAGCACAAAACATCAGCTTCACTCTATACTAGTAAATAAGATTGCCCTCTCCGGGAAGGATGACAAGCGACACATATTACCGGATGGTATTAACACTTTAGCCCTCGGTCACTGCACAATAACAAATGAAGAATAAAGTGTAATGATGAACCATGTGGGAAATATATATTTTTAATAGTTTTCGAACTATTAAAAGATAAAGACTTGGGATTCTTCCTTCTATTTTACATTCATAAAACAATTGTTTCCTTCAGCTCTCATCAAGACTCTCAATTATTTTTTGAAACTTATCTTCTAAGTTTCCTAAGCGTTCAATGAATTCTCTCGTTTCAGATGGGGTTATTGATGAAAGTATCATCGATTGAAGCTTCTGAAGTTCTGCTCGAAAGCTATAAATTAATGTGATGCGAGTGCATACCTTAATCAAATGGGTTTCTTTTTATTCATTTCCATTTCTTTGTTTATATATTTGTTGTCTTTAAATACTTAAAATACCTCTCTTCTTGCGAAGTTCTGAGAAAAAGGGGGTGCTCTCCTAAGGGGGGTACCCTTCCGGGTCAGCGACTTTTGGCGTGCGGGATCAGTTTTTTTATGGTTGGCTCTGACCCCATTGTTCTTTAAAGGGGGTGGAAATTTAATGGAGGGGTTGGGGACCATTGTTTTTAAAAGGGGGTGGAAATTTAATGGGTGGCTTTCACACCATTGTTTTTAAAAGTGGGTGGAAGTTTAATGGGGGGGTAGGAGACCATTGTTTTTTAAAGGGGGTGCGATTTTAATGAGTTGGTTGGAGACCATTGTTTTTAAAAGGGGGTTGGAATTTAATGGGTGGCTTTCACACCATTGATTCTAAAAGTGGGTGGAAATTTAATGGGTGTGCTTTATGGTCTAAAGGTCACTGCGCCAGCTCTCTCATATGCACACTACTCAGTCCCTGTTGGAAAATGGGAGATGAATCTTGTGGTTCTGACTTCGGAGTGAATGTTTGTTGGCGTGGAAGCTTGAAAGTTTTTCGAGTTTTCTCGGTGACCTCACATGAATACGACCCATTACCTATGACAAGTCCTTCAAGAAGTCAATTTATAGAGTAATATTAAAATACCTTACAATGAACATAGGTCGTTAAACGCGGATACAAAATACAAATCAAATATTTATGCAAAGAAAGAAAGAGAATTTTGTTTTCATTATAAACAAAGTAGTAATTAGAAACTTGTAAGACTCTATGGGACTATATTATTGTTGTTAGACCAGCATATGCTTTGCCGACTAGTAGAATTCAACTAATGCTGAGTTGGATTCTACTAGTCCGATTGAAGCAGCCGGCTGGGAGTCTTCGCAATTTAGAAGCAAGGACCAAGCAGAAGACTCCCCAATACTTGGCTTGCCACCTCCAGAGGTATCGTTTCACATTGAGGACATTACGACCATTTCATGTTTAATGTGCTCCAGACTCCATTAACGAAATTAACGGATCTTTGTTTGGGTCTGGATTCGAACTCACTGCCTTCTTATTACAAAAGCGAACGTTCTAACCAACCAGCCAGTTCTATACGATCACGTTAAGGATCAGCCATTAACTCGTAAAACCAGGAGTGTTCTTAAAACAGAGGTTTGTGAAAACGAGCGTCTACTGTATGAATGCTGTGCGTAACTCAGAAAGCGGTACAACAAAGGATGAATATGACAATAAACTAAACGCAACAGTAAAAGCAAGTTTCAAACGGTGTTTTAGCAAAGATTTCTGAAGTATATAATATCTGTTTAAATAAAGTATTTGTTCTGAATAAAGTAATTGTTCTGAATAACTGACTAATATCTTCAAATACTTATCTCGTAACATAAAATAAACAGTCCAAAAAGTTAAATAAAGTATTTGTTCTGAATAACTGACTAATATCTTCAAATACTTATCTCGTAACATAAAATAAACAGTCCAAAAAGTTTAAGATGACATTGCCCAAACTTGGATTATTTTAGTAGCAAGCAGAATAAAAATTTAGTGCTTGTTAAATAAAAATTTCATTGCTGTATCCTCAATTTTTTGAGGTTGAAATTTGCTTGTTTATTTGAAACGTCTCTGAAAGTTTTTCTTTTAGAAATTTTTCTTTGATTTTTTTTTATTTTTAATATTAATTAAACTTTTTGTTATGTCTATGAATAAAATTACGTTTGTACTTCTAGTTAATGTGTTATTTCGATTGAAAGTAGGATTTATAAAGTAAAAGAAAGGTGTATCTTCAGTTGTTTGTCCCACTGTACATATCCTGCCAAAGGATGCTCATATATATGAATATAATCATGGATTCAATAGTGAGAAAGAATAAATAACATATTGTGCCACTGAGAATCAACAATCGGGAGTCGATATTTCCAATCTTCCTTAATTAATTTCATGCAAATTACATTGGATATTTAAGAATATTGAAAAAACAGAACCAAATTATTTTTAATTAAAATGGAACAAATTAAAATATTTCATCAGTGTGTAAAATTAAAGTTTTATAATAATCTAAGAAAATCATGACTTTGTTATATTTTCATTGAACCGTATTTTCAAGTTTTAAGTAATTTTTAAAATTATTCTTAGAGCAAGATTTCTTGATATGCTTATATGTTTCGGAAAAATGTTTAGAATTCAATATAATTTTCAATAATATATTTAATAAGTTTTTATTCAGAAGAAGGTAATTTTGGTAAATTATGTGGTGAATGTAAGCTTGAATTTACTACACAACTGGAGATTTAAAATTTGTTTTTTATTTTCTATTTTCATTTTATTAAATATATTTAAAATTGCCAGGGCCTGTTTTACACTTTTATTCTTTATGTGCTTCAAAAATGAATCTCATGCTTGCAAATGCTGGCCGGAAGCAGAACACTTCATGGTTCCTCGCATATTAATGATATTCTGAAGCTGCTTTGCATTCTATTTAAGATTTTTATATCCACAGAAATTCGATCGTGAGTTTTCCATTGGAAATATTTCTGATACCTGCTTTTAAAATATAAACATAGTCGTGTACTTTAAATTAATTAAAGTCAAACAAAATTGTGGAAATTATTCTTTAAAACGAAAACAATTAGATAAAGTAGTAATTTCTAAAAAAAAATATGCGACGTATTAAAATTTTAATTGTGGTTATGCATTTTAAAATTTATAGTAAAACAGAACTGTGCACAAATAACATTGTACACTTTCGAACCAAAAAATGCAAAGGGAATTAATGTACTTTTTCCAAACCTTTCCTCAAAAAAATTACTGTTTGGGAAAACAAAAATGAAATGCTCTTAAATATTTTTCGAGTTTCCTGAAGACTGGTAGCATATTAAAATCGTAATTTTAACATATTTTTTGACATTAGCTTCTTCAGATTTTGGAAATATAAAATCTTTTAAATTTTAGATAACTTTAATAATACAATTTAATTAGCATGCCTTCTGAGTACGAAGTGGCAATTCTTGACACTGGTTTTTCGAGGGAATGAGACCATGATTTTTGCCGATTCTAAGTTGCATTGCAGATCTTGGAAAGTAATACTTCAGAAACTGACATTGATTAAAAGCATCGACCAACATTGTTTGCACATTTAAAAATATTATTTAACATGCTTTTACTCCCACTGACAAACCAAAGAGAGACAGATGTATTTATTATATTCAAGACTAATTGAGCAGAGGTAACAACCATCATTGCTCATCAGCATGAAACGATGCAGTACGATCCATGGAAATAATCACTAAATATTTGCCGTAAAAACCATCTGATTAACTGACGATTATACAGAAACTTTGGAAAGACGTGTATAAGCACTGCTTGAGAACGAGTATTTCATCGGTACTGTATTGAGTGCTGTTTTGAATTTTTTTTTCTTCTTGGGATTTTAAAAACAAGTATTGGTGTTAGTAAAATAAAAACAATTTTGTTGAGTAAAAGTGGACTTATTGCTCTTTGGCAAAACCACTATAAAAAAAACGCATCTGAATTCCTACCTCTTGGGTGATGTGGAAAAGGATTCACTTTCCTTAGCTTGCTTTACTTCAACTTGAATCTAAATTTATTTTCGTAAGTTAACTCATAATAATGATAATATAATGAAAATTCGAAAGATTTACCGTTCTTACTCTTTTAAAAAATCGAATATTTTTCAGCAATTTGTAATTAGATTTCCTTAACTCATTTAAGATCTTATAATTCTTTCGTTTGACTAATTATTTGAGAGATACATATTTGATACTTCTTTCCATAATCAAGAATAGCATTAGAAATAAATACTATCACACTATTAAGTGACTTTAATTAATTAATGGTACATTAAAACAATTTTAAATTTTCATCATGGTAAAAATTGTACATTTTTCTCTGAACTTTTAAAAGGCTATGAGACAGGAAATAAGAAAATAATGTTTATTATGTATGTTATTAAAACTGTAACAAATCTCATTTAATAATCATTAAATTAAAATGAAATTTTTATTTTTTCTTGACTTAAGCCTTTTGAAAATAATTAAGTTAAATTTCAATAAAATTATCACATTTAGTTTTTGGAACTTTATTTTCAGAGATTTTGAAATTCTTGAGGAAAAAGAAATGCATTCCTGTGGTCTAAGAAACAAAATTAATAAATAGTTAAAAAACTTTCATATTCGTATTTACATCAAAAAATTATAAAAATTGAGTATTTTCAGGAATATAACTTATTTTAGTTGCATAATTTGGTCCTCTTGATATGTTGTAAATATTTGTCCTTCATTTTAAACTAACTAACTCAAGCATTTTAAAACTTCCCTTATCAATATAGAAATAAAATTAAGCTACTATTGACAAACTTTCCTGATTAAATTTTAAATTTTGTCGAATGAGTGAATTGATATCGAACATTTTTTAAATAATGTACCTCCATAAACCTCTTACTGTGTTTCAACATGAATACAAATATCAAAATGCTATAATGATAGACACTGGGAACATAAATTAACTACTTTAAAAAAAAACTTAGTTTTGTATAAAAACGATCTATTTTAAAATATTACAGAAGAAATGGTGTTATACACGGAATAAATCCTAGTGTAAAAAGTTTCCAAATAGAATGTTAAAAGATGAAAAGCTTCAACGACAATTATAAATATAATCATATTAATACAATATCTATACATATTTTCAATTTATAAAATGTTTTCTGGGAAATTTACTCTCACTTTTATTACCACAAATTACATCAAATTAAGTTAAAATCAAGTTTAGTTTTAATATCTGAAGTTATTGACAAGTAAATGAAGTTGTCAATAGTGAGAAAAAATATTATTTTATTTTATAATCTAAAGAATCTAAATTCTTAAAATATTCATTTATAATTATTATTTCTACTAAACAAAAATATAAAGATACAATGATAAAATGCTTTTTGTCATTATCAATATCGTCCTATAAATTTTAAGGCACTATGCAATATAAAAGATAAAGTAATTCAAATTTTAAATGTAATACTAAAATAATGAATATTGTTCCTACTATAGTCATTAAAGAAAAATTGTTGATTGTTTCGTTATTTTTATGAAACTCAGTTTTCAATTTAGGAGAAAAAAATGTTATTTTTAAAGCAAAAGAGAGTTTAGTAACCGAAACATAGAATGCAAATCTAATCACTAAATCAGCACTTTTTTAAAACCATTCTATAAGTTGCTGTGAAGAGTAAAGGGACGACATTGAAACTCAGACGTCAGAAATGCCTCTGCACTCTTTTACTGGACGCGATATGATAAACTCGAGTTTTACAAGAGGTTCACTTGCGAAAATCGTTTCATCAAATGAAAAGTATGTTAATATTTGATTATAATTTTTTACATTATCAGAGTTTCTGTGCTTAATCTATTAAAATAAACTATAAAGATGTATTGTATTTCTGAAAAACAATTGTTGTTCATTAAATGTGGTATTGTATGAATCTAGATGATCTTATAAAAATGGTTTATGGACGATTTAATGAATTGAATAATAAATATTAATTTCAGCAATGTTTTTTCAAATAATTAGTGGTACATAACCTTAGTTCTTTGCTCAATTTTAAGTAATTCTTTTTTTATTTTTATTATAAATTAAAGGATAATAAATAGTAAGCCGCGTGATAATGGTTTAAAAACTCTTGAATTGTTTTAAGCATCAAATGTGTCTAGTAGTCACAGTGTTATAATATTTTGTGAACTGTATTCATTCAATACTTTGCTTGAATTCGCAATAAATCTCTATAAGAACTGAGGATATTTGTTATATATATTGTAAATTGTTTATTAAATTGAAATGATATTTTTTTTATTCGCAAATATAATTTTTTATTTTTCATTAAAATTATCCATTTTTATTAAATTTGTTTTTAATGGGTGAATATCAACCTCCAAAGTAATTGTCACGCTAACCGTAAAAGTTATTGATATATTTTAACATTAATTCATTTATTCAATGAACAAGTTGTATCAAAATTTGTGTTATAAGTTTCAAAATGATTCGTTTATTAAAAAATATATTCTCAGTTTTATTGTTTTTTCTCTTCAATGCTATTTCATTCAAAAAGACATACTTAAAATACGTAGATATGCACTTGGTGTGTTTTAGGAATTAAGCAATTCGTTTTTTAATTTTGTCATTTATTATTAAATCTTAAATTTATATTCTTAAATTCAATATTCTAAAACTTAATAAAAGTTCATTAATGTTTACAATGCAGCATCACTTACAAACAGTTACTATTTTAAATTCAAGAACGCACCTAAAAATAGTAAATTATTGTTTATGCATTTATAAACTAATTACCTAAATGTTATGAATCTTTTGTCAATATAAATAACATAAAATGACCTGCTTAAGTTTGGTTATTATAAAAATTGTATCTTATTTAAAATCTAAATGGTTATGTATTTCAATTCATATGTTATTTTTTTATATTTGTTTAAAGTATAAATAATTTTAATATTTGAACATGTATTGAAGGTAAGCTCTTGTATTGTTAGGAATTATTTCATTTTCTTTTTAAATGTACAAATTATTTGTTAACATGAAAGTGCATATAATGTTGAATGTATACTTATTTTTATTGTTTGTTTTATAAGAGGTATCAAATAAAAATTTTCATATATTTAATGATAAAAACCAAAATGAATCACTTTTTAAAATTAGTTTTAAATGTTCCATTTCTAATAAAACTTAAGATTATTATGTTATTTTTCTGAAATGAACCAAAATATGCTCTCGACTGAGTTCTTTTATTGTGCAAAAGTATGCATTTAATTCATTGTAAAGAGATTTTATCATTATACTGATAAATATGAGAAATAAATATACATAATATATATAATTATATTTTGCATGTTTTTAACTGCGTCAAGGAACCTAATTTGAATCAAAAGAAAATAAATATTTCAGTAGTAGCTATATATATATCTGTAATTTTAATTTTTTTATCGATTTTTAAAGTATTTAATTAAATTGTGAAGTTATATATCTATTTAAATGTCAAAAGTTATAGAAATATTAATTAAAAACATATATTTTTGTTTTATATATTCAGTGTTTGAACACAATTTAAAATTATAAATAATATTTTTGAGCGGAATTTTATGAAAAATATCACTTAATACTTAAGATGTTTTATTACCCTGAGGAAGCTCGTTTATTTTAATTTGAAGATGAAATTATTAAATTAGTCATTAATAAAATCTAATTAAAATTTTTAATATAGACATTTTGAAATTGTTGGAAATTTATGATGTAAGGGTGATAATGATATGACATAATGAGTGGAAAGAACTGTTTTTATATTCAGTGATAAATTTTTAATTTGTTTCTAAAGATTTAAATTTTTTTCAAGTCTGGTGCATAACACAAGTTTGTTGAAAAACCGTTATTAAAATTATGATTTATATTTTATTTTCCTTATTCTATAATCTCTTATGTTAAAACAAACGTTGGGCTTATAGTTCCTTGTAAAATTGATAAACTGTTCGCATATTAGTCAGTTGAAGTTTTTTTAAAACTATAACTCTATAGATTTTTATTATAATAAAATAATTCTCATTTTAAAATACAATAATATCCATAATCATATTGTAGAAATTTCTAGTTTTAACAAAAATATTGCCTTTGTCTGCGAGAAATTCTTAACTCTAAATTAATTCTAATAATAAATTTGGTTTTTATTAATTATGGAATTTGAAGCAGAAGTCTATTCTATATATGTGTATCTTTATTTCTGCTACATATGAGGCTTGTCATTTTTCATACTCTCATATGTCTCCAAATTGATATCTTTACTATTTGATTTTGCATTACAATTTATAAAAAAAGTTAAGAAACTAATGTTTGACACATTAGCTAATTTAGTTTTCATTTAAGTGTGAAACTGCAAAATTTATTTTAATCCTAGTTTAGGAATATAGTTTTCT
>JAPDSC010147386.1:0-19669 GCA_026290005.1 Latrodectus geometricus
GGAAATCCATTGAAGTCCTTTCACCATTTTTTCTTTATTCTTCGATTCAACTTTCCAAAACAAATTTAATAAAAAGAAAATTGTGAGCACGTTACCGAGACAAAAGACAAAAAGCTTATTTTATTATTTATTTTTAGATGACTATTTTTATTTGGAATAATATTTTTAAGTAACATGGTTACGAAAGTTTACAAATTTATTTATTAAATATATCTCATTATCTTGAATAGTTATATTTCTTATTAAATTCTCATTTAAATAGTTTAAAGTATCATGACTGAAATTAGCGTCATGGCACTTTAAGATAAAGAAATGGATCACGAATAAATAAATATACTGTACACAGGCACATGGTAAAAATTCAAAGTTTTAATATAAAAATTGATTGTTTGATTGACAATCATGAAATAATAGAACTTTTAATTCAATGAATTTTGTGTCTGCATGTTATTCAGGTAGCACAGTTTATTTCAGTATATTTCTATCTATCTATTCCGTTTAATGAAGTCTACAGTTTGAATGAATTCTGCCTCATTAATCTGAGCTTCGGTGAAGTGACGAAATCAACATCTGAGCTGGCACTTTCTACTTCAACCCACATTAACCGAGATGCATTGCACTAAGAATTTTTAATACACATAGACTTAATCATCATGTCTGTTTTTGATTGGGTAAAGTACCAAACCCACTATTTAACGAGAAGAGCATCTTTGAGGTTAAATCGGTTCAAATCTAGGTCCATCGTAACTAATATGGGATTTAAAAATTCTGAGAAACCAAGATCCAGAGGTTAGATTCAAAATTTGAGAGAGATATTTACCAAGTCACGTGATTTTATTCAATAAAAGCAGATGAGTTAAGGATCAATGCTATTTTAACTTATTTCATGTTGTTGTTAGAAGCCAAGCCTGCCTTTCAAGGACTATGCGAATGAAATCAGAAAGAACGTCTTCTGTTTTTGAATAGAGCACCCCTCCTTCGAGGGTGGAAGTGCGACTTGGCTCATAGATGGCAGCACCATCTGGGTCATTGAATTTAGAGATAGGAAGCCAGAGAAGACACACGGACAGGCTTTTAACACCCCAAGAAGTATTAATTTGGAATGGTTAACATGGACGACACTGCAAATACGATATATTTTACATGCTCCAGTCGCCATTAGTGAACACGACGTATCTTCGGTGTCCCGAAATTCGAACTCAATACCTTTCGGTAATGAGAACGACGCTAACCAACTTGGCCACCGCTGCCTTTATTTATTTTGTAAAATCAGAGACCACGTTACCGAGAACGTTTATCCTCATTATATAGAACTTCAAATTATTGATGTAATATGTAGAAGGTTTCAGCTCAGGTATCGACCTCGTCAGTGAATCGTGTTTTGGAATGGAAAGGAGTTGGATGATGATGGGATTTAATTCGTTCATCTACTCTGAGAGTGCTTTGGTCTCAAAATGACACACCAATGCAAAAGATCATTTAGAGGTGGAAAATAACAGTAGTACAGCATACTTTGGACTATATGTCACGAATTCCATCTCTGTGACGGTTGAACAACTAAGAATAAGTTGTACTTTTCTCGTGTAACTTAGTATACTTTGATAAAATGACGGTCAAAATAATGTTTCACTTTTGCTCCGACAGGTGTCGCTTTTATACGTAAAAAAACGGAAAACTTGAATCAAACGATCATCTACAACTGAGTGTCATAAATAAATTACTCATGAAAGAATACATTTTTCACTTCTCTTATTCATTTGCATATTAATAGGAATATTATTTTTGAAATAAATAATTTTTGTATCAAATTTAAAAATTTTATAAAGGTTACGTCATGACGGACATTTTTGGAGCTCTAAGCTAACGTTCTTGTAGATCACATTGAAGAGGATAAGTGGAGATCATATATAGTTAAACACAGATATGTCATAGGAACCCGTTTATAGGGTAGGCAGCCATTCACACTTTATTTATACAAGTTAAAGACAAAGAGAGGAGAGAGAGAGAAAGAGAAAGTACATCCATGCAAAAACCAGGACTCGAACCCAGGACCTCCCTATTAAAATGTTTATGTTGGGATAGATGAAAACATTATTTTACTATCAGTAATTGATGCGAAACCATCAGCAGACGTATGAGAATCAATCAATTTGTGATTGGAATTTTAAAGTTATGTTTAAGTAACTTTGATTGTGTCTATCGCAAGCTCATTAAATCGAAATAAGCAATGATTGATAAATATTTCACTTTAATCATATATATATATATATATATATATATATATATATATATATATAAACATGACAAAAGAAACTTGGAAACGCTTATTGATATCGTGTCTTGAGATTCCAAATGCTTTTCCATGCTTCAAAATTATGAAACCTAAAGATAATAAAATGTCTCAGTTTGTTAATTAGAAAGTTAACTTTTCTTTTTGCTGAATATTTGAGTGTCAAGAGGAAATATAGTAAAATTCTAGAAGACAAAAAAAAAAAAAAAATAAATAAATAAATAAATATATAAAAATGTAGTTAGTGTTTGTCCTTGAATCCAGTTCTAAAGAATACAAGCTGAATGTTTTCATTGAAAAATATTGTTAATCAGGTATAGAATTAAACGCAGCGTCTTATTTAATTGAGACAAAAGAATCGTAGTTTATTTTCGTAACAAATACACAGCCGCCTACCCTGTGGTTAGCGTACCTGACTACGGATGGGGAGGACCTGGGTTCGAATCCCGGCTCGGTCATGGATGTACTTTCTCTTTTTTTCTCTGTGCTTCTTGTTCTTTCCTCAGATGATGGATGAATGTGGCCCGTCCTATAAACGGGTTTGTGGTGGTGTGACGTAGGTAATGCTACTCGCCTCCGTGACTTGGTTCACCGGTTAACGTTAAATGAGTAGCAGTTGGGGCGAAGGGTTGGTTAATCACCCAGTGCCCGCCGTTAAAATATAAATATATATAATTATCTAATTATCAGTGTTATTTTCATTTAGGATTATTGTGTTCTAGAAAGGAAAAATGGTCTCTTTAGTGTCGCTTTGCTGATAATGATATTATGATAATGATAATTTTTGATAATGGATTCGATGTAGGAAAAAGCTGGGTGAAAGAACATATGTCTGAAATAAAGTAAGGTCCAATGTTGTTCTGAATTTGAAATAGGCAAGTTTGAAATAAAGTGCGCCAGCTCAGGTGCCCACTTCGTCATTTAATAATATACTGAAATGATGAGATGGTTTTTCCTCCACTAACATACTGTGGAAATGCAAATTGAAAGAGCTCGGAGGGTGACATCGTTATTTTGTCAAGTTTGTTTCAGAGAAAGAGGCTGTAAAATGAATGCAATTTTTTTACTTGCTTATAAAATTCTCGACTTCAAAAATGGGAGAGGAAAAAAATTACGGCTGATAAAATGTTGAAATGAAAAGAATTGAATAACATTCTTCGTGTAAATGAAGCATGCCTTTTCTGTAAATGGAAGAACAATTTAATGTTTTGAAATTTTCTGATTTGGGAAATGAATTTTCGTGCCTTTTCATTCTTAAATTTTCAGCCGAACTAGCAGCTGAATGGCCATCGGTTCATAAGGTCTTGAATTCAAATCCCACTTCTGCTTTGGTTTTTGTAGTGTTTCAGAATCCACTGTAAGCTCTTAGTCTAAATTTAATAATGATAATAAAAAATTGATAGTTGAGAAACGAACAAACCAATCCCCCAACTGGCAGATATTTTTTTTTAACAAATTCAACAGTTCATGGGTTCGTTACCCACCTCAGAATCGGGAATGGATTGGGGTGATTCGGAATCTGCTGTTAACTATATGTTTCGCTTGAATCAGGGAGGGTACACGATTGTAGGGAGTACACTTAACTTATAGTCATTATATTTTTAACTTCCTTAGATATATATTTTCATTTCAGGTACATATTTTCTCTTATTATTTTTCTTACTTAAGAGATTCGAAAGAATGTCTGGAATCCGAAAAACGGAAGTGTCCTTTTCATAAAAAACAATGCTAGGTAATAAAAGTTAACCCCTCCGTCCACTTTTAATGAATCTCGTATACTTAAAATGTTCACAACCCTTTTCTTCTTGTTTGCAAAAACAGATCGAGGAGCCTGTGAGGGGGGTAGGGTCAAAGATGGAGGTCTGAGGGCGAGTCCTGGAAAGCGACTTCTTAAACTTCAGTTCTCTGTCTTATCATTGATTATTACGGCGGTATTTTATTTCCTTGTGTCAAAGGACGATATTTTATAAAACGCATTTAGAGGGGAATATCCCTCGATTCTCCTCTTCTACCCACGACGCGAGAGGCGGGGGGGGGGGAGGAAATTGATTCCAGGACGCCAATAGAATCTGAGAACGATAAGACGGTATTTTATTTCCGATTTTCTCTCCCCCCCTTTTTATTTTTTGTTATTTCATTTTTATTATTTTACAAATTTTCTTTTTCGGAGTTGTTGCAATTTTGTTCGATTCCCTCTCCTCCCCCCCCTCCCATGCAGATATATAAGCGTATGGACCCGCAAACTTTTCGATTTCGGGACATTTTTTTTTCCCTTCCCATTCCAGTTCCCTTTGGAAAGGGATAAGAAGGGTAGAAGAGGGTAATTTCACGCTTTTACGTTTTTATGACTGCCACTGTGCTCCACCCTCACATTGGAATTACAGTCTTGCGCCCCCTTTTGATGAAGAGATTGAAAAGTGGGACAGGAAAAAAAGGGGTGGGGGTAGGTATATTTGCTTTAAAAACTTGGAACCAATCACGATTCTTTACCGAAATGAAAATGTTTTATTTTAGAACGGGAAGAAAAAAAAATCGTTTTTTCCGTAACTAAAATTGCACAAGAATTTGCTCGCTCTTGCAACAATTTCGAATTCGTTTCAGTTATTTACATCTTAAAGAAAATTCTCGTTTATAATGGAATAATAAATAAAAATAATTTATTGTAAATATTAGCTGTTACTTTTAAGTGTGATCCCATGATAAAGAGTAAATGAGAGAAAATTTAAAATAAATAAAAAATATATATTAGTTTGGGGAAAAAGTAATCCATTATTTTTTCGGTAGACGTCTGTAGTGATCGCTATCTCGTGAGGCATCTATCAAACAATTTCAGATTTATGCTCATTGGAAAGGTGACATTTGAGACTAAACTATCCTCTTGCGGTTTTTTGTTTGATTCATTCAGTTACGAGTACAAGGTTTTAAAAATGGAAGACAACAAACAGAAATTTCGATACATTTTAGTTTTTCTTTTATAATGGCGAAAAAGATAGCCGGGTGGCTAAAATTGTGAAAGGTGTTTATCGTCCTATATATGACTGTAACAACCAGTTACGCACAATTTTGGTTTCGTCGATTCCATTTGGGTATTTGGATGCTAAAGATGCACCTCGCATGGATACAACATCATCGAGAATGTCTATAAAATATCAAAAATTATCAAACTTGACAGCACGTCAGCAGTCGTAGCTTCGCACAAGACCTAAAAATCTACATGAAAGCTGTTTTAAACCTTTTTACAAAGTGAATCCAAAAGAAGTTACATAGAGTTCAAGTAAAAATAATGGATTTCTTTTTCCCCAACCTAATATATACTTTGTGAAGATTATTAAGTTTAAATAATACGAAGCACAAAAATTTTCAATAGAAGCTTGAAAAATTTTCTTGCGGGGAGACAATAATCACTGAAAAATTTCAATAATTTTTGAATGATACTTCAACCTAGGGTGTACTGCGCCCGACTGAACAACCTAGGCCTTTTTCTCGAGCATTAACGATTAAATATAAATGATAATTTCAAGTTTAAACGAAGTTTTGTAGAGCTAAACACACTGATGTATCATGTGACGTCATTTCAGACCAGCATAAACTAATAGATAATCACCACTTGCAGTTCACGATTTGAAGTGGCTCATTTTCTCTTTTCAGACAAGTATAATTTGTTGGGCGTTGTGAGCAACTTGTGTGTTTGTAACAAACAAGTCTGTATTTTACACCAGTTTATATTCACACATTTTCATAGTAAGCTAACAGCTATCTTCTCCCTTAATTTAATAAGAATATTTAAAATTAATTATTAATTTAAAAAGATTATAATTAATTTTGTTGCAAAAACTATTTTTTATGACTATTCGTAAAATTTTGTGTGATTCTTTTTAAACTATAAAGTGGTTGTTCCTTTTGTTACAGTTAAGATCACATGTGTACATCACTTTATTTTATGTATAATTGATCAGTGAGTTAAACAAATAATCGTTTTCACCAATAATGTTGACTATACAATTTTGTCCACCCATCAAAAACAAGACAATTAGTCAGTGGAATGAGCTCTTCAGTGAGCAGTTGGAAAAAAAAATGTTGGCTAATATCTTACTGGGATGGGTTATTTTATATATTCTTCGAAATTTGTCTGTCTTGATACCGCTATTAAAAAATAAATACTTATTCATCATTCAGTATAGATAAATTTATTTCATGTAGCATGTAAAGTGCATTAAATATAAACATTTGATTGTTTATGCAAGTAATAAATAAATCATTATCTGCTTTATGGTTAGTTTTAATCGGCAAAGACGTGATTTAAATGTTCATTTATTTATTATTTATTTATTATTATTTTTTTAATTTTCTTTTATCCGTTTCATGTTTACTGCACAAAAATAGGTTTAAGTTTAACATAAAATTCTATTGAAGTATTTAAATTTGAAAAATAAAAGTTTTAAAAAAGGTTTTCTACGCACCTGTCAGATCGAAAAACAGACTGAGAAGAATCGTCTGGAAGACAATCGCGAACGACGAGCTAATCGGAGTTAACGATTTTTGTACCTCCTGTCAACAAAAAAGTTAAACTTCAAATGGAGAGTTACGTTTGCAGTAATTTTTGGAAAAAATTATTCGAAAGCGAATGAAATATTTCTCGATAGAATTATCTTCCCCGGAAAAATTACTCTTATTCCAGGAATTAACCTGTTTTTAAGAGGTTTATTTAGACAGGATTAATGACTTTTTTGCTTGTTTAAAAGCAACTCATCATGAAAAAATGAACTTTTCATTTATTTTTTTGAAGTTTCTCACAGTTCTACTAGCTTATTTTTCCTTTTAAGCAAATAATTTTATACTCATTTTCTTGTAAAACAAAAAATTATTTATATCCCTTTCAATGATTATGATTTAATGGGTGAATTTCAATCTCTCAAAAATTATTTGGTAAACTATTTCTTTTATAAAAAGGGAAAAAAAATTCAGTTATATTTTATTTTGAATCTTGTAGATGATCAAAAAAAAAAAAAAAAAAAAAAAAAAAAGACTTTTTTGTAGAAGAATTTTTAATTATATATTATTTACGTCTAGCGATTCAGTCGACTGTAAATACTAATTCCCGACATATTTTTTTCCAAGATAATAAATATTTTTTTCACTTTTAATTAAATCAGAATTATTTGATTTTTCAACCAAACAATTTTTGTTCTTGGAGATTATTTTGGGAGAAATTTATTATTTTATCGAACATTTTATTACGAAGCAAAAAATGCATATGGGAATATAAAAACCGGTCACATAAATGGAGTATTTTTGGAAGTCACTTCCTGTCACGTGTTATTTCCTTTATTTATCTCCCTCTCACTTATACGTTAAACACTGACCCACAGTAATAATAATGCACGATTATGATGACGATTATTCAACTATTGATAACTGTTGAAGAATTTCGATTATGTATCGTTAAAATGTTTGCTTAAGTTTTTTAAAAGAATAGCTGTAATATGCCTTTTATTCCCCTCTTATTGAAAAATTTTGCTTCTTGAGGTAACTGTCCATAGTATGCTTGTTCAAATGTCAGGGTAGGTGCTCGGGAGTTTACTGCGTATTTTCACATAAGATACGAATATCTTACCTGTTATTCATGAAAGTAACTGATATTTCTTGCACTTTAACACTTTTTCTTAAGAATAATGAATCAATGAGAGAATCACTCAGACCAGGTCTTTAGTTCAACAATTCAATAGTCACTTCAGGTAGGGTCGCTTAGGTTGATAAGGACATTCGTTCTCACTATCGGAAGCTACTGAGTTCGAATCCCGATTTAATTAAAGATTCTACATGTTCACTAAGGGTGGTTGGGGCAAGTTAAATAAATGGTCGCAATGTCTTCCATGTGAAATGAAACTCCTAGGGGTGGCAGATTAAGCGGAGTTTTCTGCTTAGTTCCTGCTTAAAGATTACAAATATTCCCACCTGGCTGCTTTATTTAACTGATAAAGTCCAACTCAGAGCTTGGTATAGGAAGCGTGCTGGTGCAACAACAATAACTCATTTTAGTTGGGTTGGTTTGCAGTAATATGAGAATTCACGTTAAGTAGCCGGTCTCAAACCCATGACATCCTCACTTATGCATAAAAAGTGTCATAAGAGCAACAAATAAAGCAAATCAATTTATTTATTTTTCGGATTGCATTGTCTAAATCAAAAGACAAATAAAAGAAGCAAATCAATCCCTTTAATACGTTTGGACCACTTAATTATTCATAAATGAATTGCTTTAATATAAGCATTAAGGTGTTTTGAATGACACTCACGAAACAATTTCATCAATGATAATTATTATTTTATTTAGGACTATAGTTCTCAATGAAATAATCAAAAATTAATCTACACAATAATTAAATTTTTCAGATAATTATGACTGGAATATTGAGATGATCATTATATTAAAGCCGGTATTACTTTCACAAATATTAAATCTCGACAGTCCCCTTGTGAATTCAATTCACGTATCAAACTTCATCCCTCACCGAATCAGCTAATAGCAATGGTTTTATTTATTGATAGCTTTAAGGTTCTTTTTTGCACACGAGGACATAAGACGAAGACCTACATTTCGAAAAGGATTTCGAACCATTGTAAGCAACCACACCCAAGGTGAGAATCGAATCTACGAAACATTGAATCAAAGACCACGGTTTGTCAGCCCAGCTTAATGTAAGTGTACCTATAGGACAAGGGTGGCCAAACTTTTGGGATCCGGGGTCTACTCCACATTTAAAAAATCGAAGGCGGTCCACTAAAGGCAAAGCTAAATTAACGTACATATTTATTTTCGGTTACAAGAAAATATGGTAAATTATGTAATTTTTTCTAAAAAAAACTTAATGTTTACAAAATAAAAATTTTCGAAAATAATCAAAGTATTCATATATCAAAAACTGATAATCTTTTTCACTTCGTTTAGTTAAAATTTGGCACTGTATATCTGCTATAAGTTTATCATATTGTGGCTGGTACGTGCTTATTGCAATGCATAAACACGAAATTAAATGTTCCTCTGTTAAATGCGACCCATGTTTGTTTTTTGTTCATGGTTGAAAAAGCAGATTCACACGGATACCTCGTTCCAAAGTATGATTTCAAATGCAAAATCAATTTGTAAATATTCGGAAACGTTTCCTCAGAAATTAATTTTCAAAAATCAGTATCGATACATATACTCTGAATATAAGAAATATATCGCATCTTAATTTAATAATTTCTTCCTGCACCATGAGTGATGTGGTATCTATTAAATGGAAGTATCATAAAATTGAGTATAACCCTAATTAAGTCAGCGAATCTTCTTTCAAATTCTTCTAACAAAACAAAGTAAGTATTAAGCGAAATCTTCAAAGTCTCAGTTTGGATTATGGATGCACTCTTCCTCCGTGTTTTTGATGTTTCTCAATTCATGTTTTCTTAATTGAGATGCATACCTTTCTATAGTTTTTAATGTTTTAATTACGCTCATCATATCTGTTTTAGAAACCTAAACCTTTTAAATCGTAATCCTTTTATCATAAATCATTGCACAGTTTTTTTTTGGATTTTATAATATTGACTGCAGCAAATTTTTATTTTAAATAATTCATTGATTCTATGTCATAAGTCATAAATTAAATCGTTAATATCCGAGGTCATTATCGGGATGGTCGCGTGGACTACCTAAAATGTCTTCGCGGTCGACGTCTTGGCCACCCCTGCTATAGGATGCATATCAATCTCTCATTCGGATTATTTTGTAACAGCTCTTAATGTCACAGAAGTCAGGTAGAGTCATTGCAAATGATGGAACAGTTAACATCTTCGACGGCCGAATAGGCTGCTAGAAATATTTCACCCCCCTCCCCCCGAGCAATTTTTCTGTCCATGGCCACATACGATACTGGGCTTCAAGTGTGTTTATCTTTCTCACTGCCGCTTCGTGCACAACCCTGCGCGGAGATTTCCTTCTTCCCGCAGCTGAAACCGAACTATTCGTTTTGTGACTCAGAAAAGAATCGATCAACATTTGAGCAGGTGTCGAGTGAATCACGAGGAAAGACGCCAAACACGACCGGAGTTCATTGGCAGAACCACTCAGGAATGCGCGATACTAAATATGTTTGTGGAAGCAAACGAAATGAAGTAGAGTAAATGTAAAAATTCTAAAACAGCGATTGCTTATGAGAAATACATAACGTGAACACAGTTTCCTTGGATCCGCTACATCCATGACATACCACCTTATCCTTTTTTGTATAATTTGAAGCTACATTCAACTGATGAGTATGAATGCATGACACAGGGCACGGAGGCACCACTGGTGAAAAAGAGAGAAACATATGAGTCAGCGTTGGAAAATCATCTTTTTTTTTCATGATTCCTTTATTTTATTTTCTTGAGATGTTCAGAATTTATAAAAAATGGGTTTCTATGAACTAGTAGGATTATCTTCAGCCTAGAAGGCTACAGGTTCGATTCAAGCCAGTAATGAAGAAATGGAGACAGATGTCGCAATTCCTGAATGCAATTCTGTAAGTGTAGTTTCTTGACCCTTGTGTTATTCATGGTAGTCACTTTCCATTTTCAGTTTAAATAAATTTTCTTTTCATCACCTGTGCTTACCATTTGACAAGAGGGTGACCAGGGACACATTGATGAGTTATGGGATAAAACAGTCCATGGCTATTTCTGTGACGGAAGCGTGGGTGACCTCAGAGTTATAATGTACCGACACAACAATTTACATGTTTACCTGCACCTATCGTATGCTCTAGCAAAGAATACTGCCGCCGAAGGCTCACACGTACATATCTATTAGAAGATTACTTCTCCATAATCTATTTAATCATGAACTTTTTAAATCTATTTAATAATTAGAGAGTGTCTGCGGAGAGGGAGGTCCTGGGTTCGAATCCCGGTTTTAGCATGGATGTAGTTTCGCTTTCTCTTTCTTCTGCCTTTTCCTTGTATGAATGGACCCTATAAACGGGTACCTATGTCATGTGTGTATTGAAGAAGTCGAATTCCAAACCAAAATATGCTTCAGCTGGAAAAGTGGAGCATCCTGGCTGGCACTTGACGAAAAAAAGAAAATCATTAGAGATAGGGATTCACAACAGTCTAAAGATTGAAAAGCGTTTTTTGGAGCAAAAGATTCCGGGTTTTTCAGCTTCTTCTATTTACACGACAGCCCAGTAAGGCGCAGAGCTTTCTCAAGAATTCGCTTCCATCCCATCTTTTTCTAAGCGATGGCTTGCTAATTCTTTATCTTCAATTTTTGGAAGTCCTTAGTTAGGCAGTCTGTCCATCTTAATGTGGGTCTGCCCCTTGCTCTGACTCCTATACCATTGTAATTGAATATTCTGTAAGTCAAAGTGAAGGCCGCATTCTGTGGATCCGGCCACGATATTTCATACGTTTGATTTTTACGAGCTTTACAATTTCAATTTCTTTACCAAACACAGGTTCATTGTAGTATCCATGTCTCCATAGACCATTGATATTAACTGCACCAAATCTTATCCGGAATACTTTCATTTCAGAAATATCGATTTGTTTGGGATTTGGCATGTGTCCAGGTCTACAAGACATAGCTTGAAATTTCTCATATAATGGATTTATAAAATGTCCGTTTTGTCTTTCTTTTAGTTAAATTTGATCGCATAAAGGGTTTTAGGACATTAAGGCAGCTATGAGCCTTCTAATTTCTGAGACTAAATTATTTTGCGTCTTGACAATCGATTTGACAAGGCTCTGTATTCAACCTTTGCTAATATTGAACAAGGGGAGATAAGTGCTGCGCTTCTGCATGCATGCCTGCCGGGATGAATAGTAAGTGTTTTCCAAGTTTCCTCCATTGTAACACGTGAGTATGACACCCAATTCATGAAACGTGATCACAAAGAGTAGATTAAGCAGTTTACCCTAAAATGCCTCAGAGTAGTATTTAGTTGTTTATTATGGGTGGTTAAAATCATTTTCGTTGACAAATTTGAATGTCAGATACTCAGATACTTTAGATAATTTTTAGTCAGATACTTTTTAGATAATTTTTTAAAACTCTTTTAACATTAGCTGCAAAAAATATGAGCTCAAAATTCAAAAAAATGCATTCATTTATTATGACAGCATAGAACTGTATTTATTTTACTCCAAAAATTCTTTATTTTTAATCGCTTTGTATTAAAAAATGTTTAATTTCTTGAAAACTGCTAATTTATGTGACCTAAAAATATATTCGGGTGGATTTTCTTTTTAATTTGTAATTCCCCCCATCCATCCAGCATTCCACTCCAATGGGGTTGAATCAAACCCTTTAAATCTTGCCACTCATTCTACTAATGCTGCTCCCTCTAGCGGTAATTCCGAGACCTCCCATACGATTAAAGTCTGTAAAATAAACCAAATTTAGAAAAAGAGCTCACTAGAATATTTCGTTATTGAGAAATCCTGTTGTAAATTTTTATAAACTGAATTAGGGGCGAAATGGGCAAATTCTAGTTGACAATTCAATTATTCGTGGGTTTGATGCCCACTCAGTATTCCATATTTCAAATATCATTTAAAACCTTACCTCTCGATTGAAACAAGCCTTATCAGCGAAAATCGATAGGAAAAGCTTCCTTTATCATAAATTTTTATTTAAGTTTTACATAGCTATATATTTTCATAAACAGTTGAAAATTCCTTTGTATTGGTTGGTTTTTTGAAGCAGAAATCTCTGTGAGCAGCTTTGTTTTTAGGAAACGATGGAATCGATATATTTGTCGTCGAGATTTTAATAGTTGTATTTAATATTTCCACCGTGAATTCGAACAAAGTATTTACTGTTCATTGTCTGACATATAAAAAACGTTTGAGTAAATACTCTTTCTTTACAAAGCACGCATAAAAAACCACAACATTATTATACAACACCAAACAAAATAGCTGTTACAAAAATTTGCTCGTAGAATTTTAAATTCAAGATTTTCTTTACATATAATACTCATAACCATAAAAAAAAAATGAAAAAAATTATTTAAAGAAAAAGAGTAAATTTATGAAAGAGGAATTCTTGATTTTAACGCACCTGCATATTTCATAGTCGATTCCAAATTTATTTCTTAGGGATTATTCTTTCTTGAGAAACTTAAAAAAATATCCTTTTTTAAAGAGTCGTTTTCTCTTCCTGAAAGGATGACAGGTGTTCGGCATGGGGAAAAGGACGAAACAGGGACAATCGTCTGCGAAAAACAATGATGCGTCTCCTTTTAATATATCCCACCTCCCTCCAAACTATTTTCACTTTGAAAGCCAATGATTTACGCTTTAGAGCTTCTATTGCCAATCAGAGACTTAAATGGGGACATTGAAGCGGGGGGGGGGGGCAAAGGATAATCATTGGGGAATTAACTATGTGCGTGCTTGATTTATGGAAAACATAAAGATGATGATGTTCGAACAGCAGGGAGAGTGGGGAAAGGGTGAGCCGAAAAAGTAATCCTCCTCAAGCTGTTTCGTGAGGGGGTGGACCAAGATTATTACGTTCTTAAAATTATTAGATGCAAAAACAAGAGGGATTTTTAATACGTAATTCATGTGCTCACTTAAAAAATTCAGCGTCGCTAAATTTTTTAAACAAGACAATGTTTAAAAAAAATGGAAAGATAAGTCAAGAACGATACATACCCTATTGAAATACAGCATCTACAAGGATGTGTACTTTTATATGCTTTAATATTGGGTTGGAGGGAAAGTTCTGTCGTATTTTAAAGAAATATTTGAATTCATTTATAAAAATATGTGTTTAATATTAATCAATTTTATATGCTCCGTTATTTTTACAACCTGTTGCCATCTTCCAGGTAACCTGTAAATTCCTGTTTTGTAAAAGTTCTCATCCACGGAGTTAAAATAGTCAGCAACTGCCTTAGAAACACTTTCAAAAGACGTGAATTTTTTTACCGTTAGATAATTTTGAATAAATCTGAACAGGTAATAATCATAGAGTGCAATGTCAGGTGAATTCGGTGGGTGACTAAGGATTTCCCATCCTAACGCATTCAGTTTTTGTAGTATCACCATTACAGTATGTGGGCGAGCATTATCGTGGTAGAACACTGTTCCTTTTCTGGACGCTAATGCCGGCCTTTTTTCATTGATAGCTGCATTCAATTTATCCAGCTGATTGCAGTATAGATCCGCGTTGATGATTTTTCCCTGTTTCAGCAACTCGTAATACACTGGACCTTTCCTGACCCACCACAAACAAAGCAGTACTTTTCGTTGATGGATACTTGGTTTTGGAACTGTTGCCGATGATGTTCCTGGTTTGCAATGAGATTTTTTTCTTATAATATTCTCGTAAAGAATTCACTTTTCATCTCCAGTAACCAGCCTGTCCATAAATGGCTCTACATTGTGTCTAACCAGAAGTGATGAACATATTCTTACACGATCAGACAAATTCTTTTCCGTTAATTCATGTGGAACCCAAACACTTTCACAAACCCAAGAGATTTAATGTGATCTCCAACAGTTGTATGAGGAATGCCAAACTTTTCTGCAATTTCTCGACTTGTTAAATGTGGATTATTTTCCAACATGGTATCGCAAAACATCACACATCATACGACAGAACTTTCCCTCCAACCCAATATTTTATATGAAACATTTTTTTCTTATGTAAAGTTAATATATAAGTTCAATGCTCATTCTAATTGTCTTCCAAATTACAGGGAGATACTCAAAATACAGGTTTACTCATGTAAGATTCTCAAAAATTCTGTTTAGGATTAAATAAGGAATGATTGCGTAGAATGAAATGAAATCATTTTCAATTTCTTGCCCTATCCTTAACTTTAAATCATAGATTATGTTTGCGTTAATCTACGCTTTAGGTCCCCTACTCTGCCAACTTGGCGATAAATGCACCAAGCGTAGTAAACCGGACGTTTTTATCCTAATGAGCTCTTTATTGCAACCTCCGGAGGAAGTAATTTGAAGCGCTATTTCGCGAATGCTCATTAATTGGTTTTATCTTTTAGCATTTTCATTAGCTGTTAATTAGTTTCAGTTTGAAAAATCGGTCATTTTCATTGGTTCTAATTAGTTAAAAATCATATTCCATTATCGCCATAGCAACAGCGTTTTTGAAAACGCGCCAAGTACGCAACCCACAGCACACTTTCTCCAAGTTGGCAGAGTAGGGGACCTAAAGCGCATTTTTACCTATGTTTGATTTATAAATTTTTGTTCTAGTGTTTGTAATAATTTGAAATGGTTATTCAAGCTGATTTGAAATCCCTGTAAAGTTGCTTATATCGCAAAGTACATCGCTTCTGTACTTTGTACGCTTCAAAAACAGAGACTTGTGATGCTTTTCTCTTATTAAAATTGTCATCTTTAAGTAATCCTTGCTAGTAGAGAAAAACATACGCATGCTATCGTATTCCCTTTGTTTCTTCATCCCCATATAATTATATTTTAAAAACAACGTTATTTATCATTGGTGTTTTTGACTTTTAAAAAAATATCCTTTATTAAAACTGCTGCGAATGTGCTTTCGATTTTCCCGATACACTGCCGATCGGAAATGTATAAACAGCAATTATCGTTGAACGTTAAAGTTGCTTTTTTTGACAATTTATTATCTAAAGCTAAGTATAAATTTGTGAAATACGGCCTGCTAATTTATCGTGAAATTGAGTAAAAAAGAAAACTTAAGAGTATTTGGTGTAAAGAAAAATGTTTTCACGATTTTAGTAATTTTCCAAGAAAACTTATTAAATAAACGTACAAAAAATTAGCGAAGATTCATTAAAGTTATTCATATTTAATGAAATTTATTTACCTAATTTGTTCATGTACATGATATAATCATATTTTTAATATATTAATTACTAACTGTTTTTAATTACGATATTAGTTTGTAATTAGACAAAGTATTGGTTGACAGGTCATCGTTGGGAAGTTTGTTGGTTCGACTCCCACCTTTGGTTAATTTTCAAAATCAGTTTTCCATGCAAGTCTTGGTTAGATGAATCTTTTTGCGTTGAATATCATTGCAGAGAAGTTATCAATGCACAATTATTCATTAAAGATAAGACAATAAATTATGCATCATTACATACATTTTTCTTAAATACAGAAAAAGTTGCATCTTATAAAATTATGGTTCAATTTAAAGTACATTATTCGACGTATTCCTGAAAATTTGATAATATACATATCTGGGAATATAATAAGAGATACTAGATGTAATGTAAATTATAACCTCCACTATGGTCTTGAATGCGTTCCTGGATACCTGTTAATACACGGATTCAGCTATTAAAATAAATTGGATACAATGTTAATTATAACGTCCAATGTGCATCTGAATTTGCTCTTGGATACCTGTTATATCTGTTAATCATGTGTTGGATATCTGTTAATACTAGAATTTAGATGCTTACTTAAAGATACTAGATATAGTATTATAATGTTCGATGCAAACCAGAATTCATTCCTGGGTACCTGTTAATATTCAGACTTAGACACGTATTAAAAAATAATAGATACAGTGTTAATCATGACGTTTTATACGTATGTGAATGAGTTCTTGAGTACCTGCTAATACTCAAATTTAGATACATGTTAAAAGGTACTGGGTATTAAAAATAATATTGAGCAATCTTATGTGTTACTGGATACGTGTTAATTTACAGAGGTTGAGAAAGAAATGCAAATTAAACAAAAATTATTTTATAAGTACTCGAATGTTATGGCTAAAAATTTTGCGAGAATATAGAAACTACAACTTTTTTTGAAAAGGGAATGAGAAAACTATTTAAGCGTAGTTCCCCAAAAAGTGGAAAGAACGTGCAACATTCTTTTTCTTCTGAAACACGAGATCAAGTTTTGGTTTTTATTAAGTTTAATATACTACAGTCACTTTTTACCCTCGGGTAAGCACTTGGGATTTAGGAGCAAAAAGATAATTTTTCAAGTAAATGCCTATTTTGTTTCGTACTGTGTACTTCAGACATTTGCATTTTTATAATATTTTAATGTTTTTATTCTGCATTACAACTCTTGTCTTTATGCATTATTGAGTTTCGTAATTGCTTTTAACGATGTAAATGGTGTACATTTCATACATTATTAACTTGTGTTTACATAAGCAAAATGAGAAAACGTTGATTATTTGCATCAATAACAGTGCATTGTTCCTTTTTATTATACCATTACTTTTCTTAAAAAAATTACTATTTTTAATGATAGAAAAAAAATATAAGGAATTTAAAGCACTGTTTGTTTTAGGGAAATAAATGAAACGCATCAGTACATAAACACAATGCTACAGAATTCTTCGAAAGGTTAATACTTTTAAATCTATTAGAATTCAGTGAATCAAAGTTTTAATCACGAAAATATAGACTTTGATATTTAAAGAATTATATTTCTCAACGTAAATTAATCACCAGACCAGAGAAAAAATAGATTTAAGTCGTCATTTTAAGACTTAAAGAATAATTTTTACATTAAAGACGATTTTAATGGCGTACGAATTTCTAAGCTGATTCCGTTTCAACCCGATTTCTCCTCAATTTAGGACGAGTGCGAATAAAGCGTACTTTTAAACCTCCTAATAAAATCATATTTAACCTAAATGAATAAATTTATTGTAAGCTTTCAAATTGATTATTCTCAAAGAGAAGATGCTAATGAGCTCCGTTATCAAATTAGTTTTTGGAGTGGAGGATCTCAAGATGGGTTCCCTCTAGTATTGAAAAATGGGAGATGGCTACAAGACTCTCATATGTATGTCTACTATCACCTCTGTTGGGGTGAGTGCTTGAGGGTTTTCCTCCTCACTAATATTTCTCGTCACCACTAAAATGTCTACCAGTAAGATACTGGATGTTTAAAGAAGCCAGCAAATGCTAGATTTGAAGTCTTGTAGGAAGAATACTTTTACTAGAAAGTATTTTAAAAGTATCTTTCTTACTAATCGTAAAGGCATAAACAATTTCCTCAAGTATTAACGTGTTATATGTTACATATGACACTTGGCGAAGCCAAGCCCACCTGTCAGGGCGAACGAAATCAGAAAGATCGTTTTCCGTTTTCGAACAAAGCAACCCCCTACGACTTAGGGTCATAGATGGCAGTAACATCTGGGTCTTCCAATTTAGAGATTGAAGCCAGAGAAGTCCCGTAGCCTGACTGCAAACATCCCCAGAGGTATTAATTTGAAATGAGAACATGAAGGACATTGTAACCACCACATATTTTACTTGCCTCAGTCACAAACAGTATGGATCTTCGAATGAGCCGGGTTTCGAACTCACTATCTTCCGATAACAAGAAAGACGCCCTAACCCCCCAGCTCACCATGGCCTCTTATATAGATGTAAATAGAATAACTAATTTTAACTGTGTGTGATTGTTTGCTCACAACACGTTTCTGGCTGCCTATATTTCTGTCTCCTGAATATCCTCTGAAAACAGTCAAACTTTGAATAGCAGTCAAGTGACGAGATCAACATCTGAGCTCTCACCTTCCTCTCCACATCAGTGGAAATACATTTCAATTGCTACCTAATTTATGAACCCCAGTCATTAGTGAAGATGATGTGTTTCCGATTGTGTCAGGTATCGAACTTATCACCTTCTGGTCAGGAGAGTTAACACAACCCCCAGAGGTATTAATTTGGAATGGTAATATGGAGGATACTGCGACCACGACATATTTGACGACGGTGGGTCTTCGGATAAGCCTATATTTGAACTCACCACTTTCTGGTAACGAGGACGACGCACTAACCAACCAGACCCCCGAAGCCCTTGCGTGCTATATATCACATAGGATCCTTTCATTTATAGCATATTTAATTAAAGTGATGATACATTGCGTTAGGCAATGGGATGATCTCGTTTTTAAATACAGATAAACATATACTATAATAGTAGTATATGCTTATCGAAAAATAAAAGGAATTCACGATTAAATCCCTTAAAAAAAATCAAGCTGCTGACAGATGGGGGACGCCGTCAAATGAAGTTATACGCAAGCAGTTTGATTTGATAGAATATTTTGAAAATAATTTTTCCCCATCATTTTAGGCGTGTCAAAATGAATATAATGACATAAGCAACAAGAGAAAATTCTGCTTACAGGAATCGAACTCATAAACAAATAACACTTACGCTGTTCAGTAGAGACGAATACATCTAATCAATCCTAATCACTAAACTCACCTGTAAATGAAGAATAAGTAATTAAATACAAGAAAACAATTAATGTTTATAAAAAACACTTTAAATAAAAATTACTGAAATTGAATAGAAATGGTATATATATATATATATATATATATATATATATATATATATATATAT
>JAPDSC010147387.1:189-43849 GCA_026290005.1 Latrodectus geometricus
TTTTTTTTTATTAATGACGGGTACTGGGCGATTAACCTTTCACCATAAGAAGGCCAGAAATTTCTACTCATTTAGCGTTACCCAATGGGCACCTGTGAACCTAGTCACGGAGTCGAGTGGCATTGCCTACTTCACACCCCCCCCAAACCCATTTATAGGGTGGATCACATTCATACATCATCTCAAGAAAGGGCAAGAAACTGCGAAAGGAAGAGAAAGTACATCTTTGCCCGAACCGGGATTCGAACCTAGGTCCTCACCATGCGTAGTCAGGTTCTGTTGAAACATGTATGCAGACCAATTTGTGTCCAATATGCATTACTCTTTGGTCCGTAATTTCTTTTTCTTAGAGTGTATATTTTTCATTAAATATGTGTGTGGAATGAAACTACAAAAGAAATTAATAAAAGTTTGGCATATAAATGTTATTACATAATCACAAATTATTTAAGTTAACTGTTTTTGTGCCACCTAACCTGTCTAGAAGTTAGCGTAACTGATTACGGATGGGAGGCCTTGGGTTCGAATCCCGGCTTGGACATGGATGTACTTTCTCTTTCTCTCTCTGTGTTTCTTGTCCTTTCCTCAGATGATGGTTGAATGTAGCCCGCCCTATAAACGGGTTTGTGGTGGTGTGGCTTGGACGATGCTACTCGTACCTCCGTTACTTGGTTCACAGGTGCCCACCGGTTAACGATAAAATGAGTAGCAGTTTCCGGCCTTGTTGCGGCTAATGGGAGAGATAAGAGAAATTAACTAATAATTTTTGTAATGATGTTAATTTTTTTAAATTAAAAAATAGGAAGACTAATTTCATGAATGTAAAATTGCATTATAAATTTTAGGATAAAGATATTTTCATTAAATTTCTAGGAGTATTTATTGTTGCCACATATTTCAAAATTTATTTATAACTATTAAAACTGCTGTCAAAGTTTTTCATATTTTTAAAAATGCTTTTTTTTCAAATTTTGAATGACAGTTAAAAGGTTCATATTATGAGATTAAATTGATGTTCTGCAACAAATGTTTATGACTTAAACAAAATTAAAAATAGTTCAACAAACAATATTTTATTTAAATTGAATTCTTATTAAATAATTTTTACTTATGTGGATTTTAAATGGGAAAACATATTTTGAATCATTGGAATAATTGAATCTTAGTTTTGGTACTAGAGATTTTTTAAACAGTCTGCCTCAATTTAGGTGATTTAAATATTTGTTGGCTTTTACATCCCATTTTTATAGTGCTGAAATTCATAAAAATAAAGTAATCAAAATTTAAAAAATATTGGAAGCTGTGAAATTCTTGTGGTTGTTTACATTTATTTTTCAAAACGTAACATTAGTACTTTTTTGAAGTTATTCATATGCCACTTGTTCGCACATTCCCCAACAGCAAACTATCGTCTCTTCTTCCAAAATCGCGGCCACCCCCTCAGAGAGCGATCTCATTTTGGCAAACCTCTCCTGGTTCCATATTTGGCCGCGCGTCGCTCATAGCGATATTCGGTTACAGTCAGAGATCCGAAAGTTATTTTCGGGAACACTTTAACATTTTGTTTCTTTTCTCCAGTCATTTTTTGTTTTTATTGCCTCCCCCCCCCTTCCCTAATTTTTTATATTTTCATTGCAGTCTGTGGGTTTTTTTTAAACGAAGATTCCATTGCATGAGAATGACGTAATTTATTTTTCTGGAATGAATATCAAGTAAAAGAATTTTTCAAATATTTCTAATGCAGGTTACAGTAAATAAATATTCTGAATATAAGTATATAAGAGGTAATGGGAAATAAAAGGAATGTGAATCGCCATGTTAATAAAAAAATTTTTAACTTGCTTTTAACATAAAAAAAAAAATTTTTTTCAGTCCAATAAGATGTTTCTGCTAACTATCTGATTATATACAAACTTCAACTTGCTCCCTATAAATTCCTTTGAAATTTTAAAGAATATTTTCATCATCGTGTGTACTTTTTTTTTGTCTAGTTGTAAAACAGTTTATCAACATTTTTTTGAATTAAAATTCCCAATTTTACTTTAAAGAAAGAAATGCAAATGTCACATATCAAAATTATCATTTTTTAGAAATGATTATTTACCTATTTTTCAATAAATGCTTAAATAATAAATAATTAAATATATTTTTGGAAAATAGTTCTTTTGCAATGATAGTGGTTACTGAAATATATACCTAGATCATTTTTATGATTTCATAGAGAAGTATCAATCAATGTTCTATAATATAAACAAAAAGCAATTTTAGTAAATTCAAAATAAGTAGCTTAACACTTTTTCGAAAATTTTATCAAAGCGTTAATTTAAACCCAGATATTTGCAGTTATCCTTTTTGAACTTTTAGTCCCGGTTTGGCAAAATGTGACAACACGAGCACAAACCGATCAAAATTATATGATTCGTATCCCAAAAGAATTATTTAAAAAAAATTAACGCATTTACAAAAATGAATAAAACATGTAGTAATTATTAATTTATAGGTTTAAAATCAATATTTTATTTCAATTTTGATTTATATTTGTTGCTTTTTATGCAATTTATATTTTCGACCTATTTTCCTTGAAATACCAATGAAACTACATAATTTGTATACAATAAAAAATTAGATCTCAAGTAACTTTATATTGGTACATGAAAATCGTAATAAATATAAATTAAGCCTGTCTTATTTTTAGCATCTAAATTCTGTGGACAGAAATATTTTTTCATAGTTCAGAACGCTGAAATCGCATTAACTTTGATGTCAGTTTAAGACTAAATCATTTAAAAAGATTGTTTAAGTTTTTGAAAACTATTAAACTAATGAAATTAAATGCATAAAAAAGAATTTGTATCAATTGAAGTTTTGGTTAACTCTAATTCTGCCAGTATACGCATTAAGAATATTGTATTTCAAAATATTTCTGTTAGTATAAATATAACGTTAGAGTTTATTATTAATGTGAGATAATAATACTCAGGTATTTCACCAATTATTTTTGAATAAGAACGAGTACGCAAACACTGATATATAAAGAAAGCTCCTGAGATTATTTAATTCCAATATTCTTTCTTATAAATTCCATTTTTCTCTATTTTGTAAGCGATTAATAAAAATGTGACTTAAGGTTTATTTAAAAAATTAGTGAATTATTTCCTTAATTTATTAGAGAAAAAAGTGTATGACAACTATTATGGGCCTAATTTTAAATTTGAATATGTATATGTGGATTTGCATTATAAAAGATTTTGTTATAAGCATGTCAATTAGGAATAGAACATGATAAAGGCTCAGAATATACACCGCAAATGTTACTAAAATTTACTTAAAACTGACCTAGAAAATGTGTATAATGCATAAAAGTTTTACAAGTTTATCTTTATTTGAATCTAAGACTGATCTAGAAATGTATTAAAATTATTCTCTACATTGCAGTCTTCTTAATGTTGTCACTTCAAGGGCTGGCATCTACCCAGTGTGTGTTTTGGCTCATTAAAATAGATTGATTCTGAATAAAAATATTAATTATGACACATAAGCATATCTATTAAAACAAAACATATAACAAGAACAAAACATAAAAATACGCAACTATATAAATCAGAGAGAATAACAAAATTGGCGATATCTTAAATATTTGGGCATTAAATGACGTCATTTTCAGATTAAAATGTAATTAAATAGGGGCACGCTGCCATTTGCAACACCTTATTTTGGCATTTTTTAATTACATTTATCTTTTGAGAGATTAATCATTCATAGCCTAAACATATATTGATTTAATAGTTATCTTATAATTTGTTGAACAAATTTGAAAACATTCTTTCAAACGGAATCAGTAATTGTTTAGACAAAACTCGAAAATGATCATTATCAGATTAGATGATTAAACCTAAACTTTCAAATCTAGGAATTTATAAGAATTTAATGCTTATTTAATTATCATTGCATTTAATGAACTAAATGAATAATAAGCATTCCCAGAGATGCCCGTGTTATTAACCTGTTATTATTGAACGGGTACCAAACATGACCTAACTATTAATGTATATATATATTTTAAATGCTCAATAATATTCGAATAACTTAAAGAATTTTTATACTCGTTATTTTAAAATGTTCATTTTTTATAGTCTCAAGAATATTTTCAGATGATAATATTTTATACTCTTAATTATATTTCAAATAATTTTTAATTATATTTATTTTCTATTTATGTATATATATTAGGAAATTGTTTTTGTCTTCACAAGGAAAATTAAATTAGAATCTATAAGTGTTTTACATTTACATTAGTGTACAGAATTTATACAATATAATAAAAAAAAAACTTCAAATGTTTCACAGAGATATTAAAATTTTAAAATAAATTCGCCCACTTTTCATTTTGAAAATTGTTATTCATTCATAATACAATTCATTATATGAACTATTATGAGAAATAATTTTATTCTTATAATACAGCCACTAAAATAGATTTTTATGTGGACGAGATATCAGAAATTTTACTAAATTTTACTTACTACTTTTGTGATTTTATTAAATCTTAGAATCTTTGTTACTGTGAGTTATATCCAAATATTCATGAGTAATATTTTAAAATTGAAATCAAATTTTACTTAGCAATTTCATTTCCTTTATAAAATTAAAAAAAAGTATACATATAAATACAAATAAAGTACTTAAATGATAGTTATGTAAAAACTTAATATTGCATAGGGAATAACCTAACATAAAGTTACTGTAAGAGTAACCATCAAGAACAATGAACATTTTCGTATTTATATCTTCATATCTTCCAACATAAGAGAAATAAGGAAAATTTTCTGATATCCTGATATAAAAGTATTTTTCATGGATTCTGCTTGGAATTAATCTCAGTCAATGACATCAGATCCTGTATTAGTTTAAGATACATACGCTTTTTATTTTGAATAATTAGTTTAAGATTAAACTATTTTCATAGACATAATTTTTTATGCTCATGAAATCTATGATATAAAGCACAGTTATATCAGTTGCAGGCAATGAAATTGGTGTAACCAGACTGTTGTATGTAATATTTTCAGAAAATCGTTAATAATTTTATAATTTATTGAATTAACATAATTTATTCATATTGAATTTGTTCTTTTATTTAATAAAACCATTATATTATGCGCATATTTGGAACATGTTGGATGAAAAAGTAATAATGATTTGCTGTCGAACAGGTGAACCCTGGCAGCCTTGCAGAGCAAGCTGGCATGATGACGGGAGACGCCATCTTGAAAATCATGGGTAAAAGCACCGAACACATGAAGCACAAAGAAGCACAAGACGCCATTCTTAGAGCTGGAAACAATATCGAACTCATAGTCCAGAGGTAAGAACTTCTCCCATATTCTTTCGCGAAGAATTCTGAAGAAGATATTAAAACTATTTCGTTGATTTTACTTATATCCTTCAAGAAATAGAGTTTATGTATTCGATTCCAATCTCGGACGTAGATGTTTGTAGTATGGATCGGAATCCCCTTTCAGTTTTAGAATAAGAATTCATGCTCAAAAAATGGCAACAAAGTGACTGATTGACTCCATCAGAATGTATTTAAATTGAAGTTGTTTCTAAAAATTCACAAAAACAAATGATTCAGAGTTATTTTTAGAGTTTACAAAAATTCAACTGCACTTTGTAGACGAATCCGAAATTGAATGATCTATGATTCGGCTTTCAGATGGTAGATTTGATTGCTTTAGGCATGGTACCTTGGTTCCAAATAATAATAAAATACAAATATAGTTCCAAATTCATTTTAAAATATAGTTTTTGATAGGATTTGTATCCAAGTGACCAAAAATCAATAGAACAATGGATTATATAATATAAACACTTATAAGTCATGTCAGATCAGTAACAGATCCTTATTTTTAAGTCTTGCTTTCCTCTTTCAAAACATGAGTTCAATAAAAAAAAAGTTAGAAACCAATAAAAGAATAAGAATTAAAGTGATTATGCAGTTAAAATTAAGAGAAATCATGATTTTTGAGCAATAATGTTATTTTCATTTTACAAATGCCAAACATTGATGCTTCAATTTCACAGAAACTCCAATACTTTTTAATATTGTTGAATGATATTGCAACTTTTTCATTTGATTTATGTACTTCCAAGAAAGTAATAATAATATTTTGAAACTATCTATACTCTGTCAAAGCATTAAATACCTAATAGAAGAATTGAATGAGGTATGTCACAATATGTTCTATATATGCTCTATTAGATTAGATGCGTTGATCTTCACAAGAAAAGACTATACTTACATATTATACCGTTGACCACTACCCCAAAAAATATAAGTCACCGAATGTTGCAATTTAAATGCTAATTATTTAAATATATTGACTCCTGTTTGAGCTATTTCATAAACTATCGTTTTATACTTTAGAGCATGTAACTTTTTTTATTTTATGATTATGTTTTCTATACAATCATGCTGAGAAAAAATATGTATACTGTATAAGATACTGATCAGGTCGGTTATGACTTATGTCTCTGAGACATGGACCTTAACAAAAAAGAAGAGAAGATATTAGCGACCTTCGAAAGGAAGGTCCTGCGAACCATCTTTGGCTCTGTTTTCGATAATAACAACTGGAGAAAAAGATACAATTTTGAAATACATAAGATCTTTAATGACTATGATATTATCAAGTCTATAAAACTAAACAGAATGAAATGGGCAAGGCATGTAGTAAGGATGAGCCCAGAACGAACAGCGTTAAAAGTTTATAATGTAACCCTTTCTAATAAAAGACCAAGAAGAAGGCCCAAAAAGAGACGGAAAGACTGTGTGGATGAAGACTTTGCCATCCTAAAAGTAAAGAATTGGAGATTAATTGCTGGGAGAAAGGCAGATTGGGAAAAACTTCTGAGGAAGGCCCAGGCCCACAAAGGGCAGTCGTGCCAATGCTGCTGATAATGATGATTATGTTTTCTATACAATCATGCTGAGAAAAAGTCTATAACAGAAGTTTATCTTTTTATCAAATTGTTTCAATGAAGATTTAATTATTCAGCTCTTTTCCTTAAATTTTGAAAAAAAAATTATTAAAATTTTGTTACACTTAGCGACATTTATTTTGACGAAAATGGTCGATGAAACAACATGTAAGTAATGAAAACACGTTTAAAGTGTATTTATATTTTTGGCTAACAAATACAAATTTAAACTGTTGTGTTTATTGCTGTTGCAAACTGATAAATTGACTCCAGAGATGTTCTAGGATTGAGGTCAAGAGATCTAACTTTCCTTATATATCCAAACAAATATCTTTATTTTATGAAAATTTTTTGATCAAATGAACTTTATTTCATGTCCCATTGTTACCCATTATAGTGAAGTCAAGCCTTACTGAAATACCTAATAGGAAAACATGAGATTTTAGATTTCATCCAAATCAACCACACTGCTATTTTTCAAAGGCATGTAGGGGATATGGCTGTTCAACACTACTTCCTTAAATATTTCAATGTTTTTTGCAGTAATGGTTGATTTTTTGTACACTGGAGGATAAGTAGCAGATCCCTGATATTCAGTTTAACAGTTGAAAATCAACAGTTAGACTGAATAGGCCCTCATAAGTGAAAAGTACCATCATGCTTTGATCTATGCCGCAAAATTCTTTGTAGTATGTCAACAGTACTATCCAGTTCTTAGAAGTGGAATGCAACTGTGGCAGTTGTTTTGATTGAAATTCAACTTTTTAAGATTGAATAAAAGTTTCAGTGGTCTGGGCAGTTGTAATACATTTATTCTTCTTCGTTATAATGGAAATAACTTTCTTCTTTAGTCACTATGGCGTTTGGAGAACTTTGCTTGGTCTATTCCATAACGTATCTGCCGAGATGGCAGCCACTGGCATTCAAAAACATAATTGTAAAGATGAACAAACTTCGACTGGAGAAATTATTCCATAAACTAATCCTGACAATGGCGTGACAAGGAATTCTCTATGAAACTGATTTCTTTTCTTTTTATAATTCATCACTGATGGGGGAGAAGGAAAAAAAAAAAGAGCTCTGAAAGGTGGGTAAGAAAGAAGTGCTGGTTTTGTCAAACTTATAAAATTTCCTTTGCCAATTTCATCCACACATATGTATATGCTTAAATAATTGACACATAGATTTTGTTTCTTTATTTTGAAGTTGTATTCCTACATTTCGTTCAGTTCTTTTTGAGAAATTCTTTTAAAATCTGCAAACGTTTTTGAATACCAAAGTGTAGCTGATTAAATTCTAAAAAAGATTGTACGTCGAAATGTTTATTTTTGAAGTGTTTTCTTTTCCAATTAACCATTACTATCTTCCACGGTCAATTGAAACACAATTAATGGTAATATTCAAATAATGAACATCGTTTTTCTCTCCAAACTTTTACATCACTTTAGTGGGCGACTTTATTTCTTAATGAAATGTTAACATCCTTAGCTTTATTCCCTATGGCAGTTTTCAAGTGGGCCATGTATCAAACCCTTTACCTTCTGAATAGGGGAATAGAATATTTTCCCATAATTTTACAGCAGTCCTTAACAATAAAATGAAAAAGTCTTTTAAATCATACATTTAATTGGTTTCTGTATTAAAGAGGGCTAAATATTGTTGTAAATCTATGTTATCGGAATATTTTATTTCTAAGCTTGTAAGTCTAGACTCACGTAGAGTGGAAATTATCTCTATATATAAAATAAAAGCAAGTAATAAAATTAAAGAAAAAGCGTGTACCCATGTAAGATTTAATGACATTCTTTCTTCTAAAATCTACTTTTCTTTCATGACATTTATGTATTATCTGGTCTCGACGTATTCACCGAAATAGCAGCCGCACAGTTAGCTTTCTGGCTTTCGGTTCTGCAGTTTGTGAATTCGAGTCCTAACTTGGGCATGGATGTTATTAATGGTTCAGAATCCACTTTAGATTGTTGTTCCCGGCCTAATTGCCGTTTCTTCTGGGTGATAGCCAGATAAAAATTTTACTGATTTCATTCTCACGGCTTTTTCACTGGTTTTTCCTTCTTATCTCTGTAAGATTAATGCTTTTGAAATGATTCACTGATGGTTTAAAAAAAATAAGAAAGATCAGGGATAATTCTGTATAACAAAGATCATAAATTACATACTTGGAGCATAAAACAGCTTAAATAAATCAATATCAAACTTAACTGTCAAGCATTCTGGGGAAGCCCAATCAAGTTCTCTACTTCTATTGCTTTTCCTTATTGATTATTTGACATTTTTGATCAATTGATGGTCCCAATTGTCAATCTAATGTCAATTGCAAACCCGTTCAATAGATTTACTATTGTCTGAAACATTCAGAATTACTTAAACAAGCGTTCACATTAATCTAAAATGGGTAAAATTACACATTGGTCTCCATAGAAACAAGTAGGCAGTTAACTAAAGAGACGAGATCTTCCCAGCTGATGGTTCGCAGCGTTCTTCTTCCAAATTCTCATTTTAAGCATCAAATAGGATAAAAATGATTCAATAATACCTAGAAGAATGAAACAAGAATAACTGGCCGTGTGTGTACACAGTATTCGAACAGAAGAACATCTCCCAGATCAGGTTTTTGGTGTGATAGGCATCCAGATATGTTATGTCACAAAATGTACGTTTATCATTTCTAGGTAAATCCCTTCTCCATCCGAGAAGTGGATGAATTTGTTGGAACGGAAACTTCCATTGGCCAATCTCTTCAGAGCCAAAGTTCGACAAATAATCTATTCTGGTGAATAGTAGGGAACTATTCCCTCCCTCACCTAATGAGTAATTATATTCAAACATGCAGAAATAATTGGCAGTGCCTCCTTCATGTTTTTGCCAATTCATATTTTTTTAATTTAATATTTTTATTTTATTTATTTTTTATTTCTGTTTTAAATTTTACTTAATTTTTCTTACTACTTTTAAATAAAAGTTCTAGCCTCTTTTAATAAACTGTTAAGTTCCTAGACACAAGGTAAAGGAAAATTTGTTGTTGTCAACTGCAACATCAGAATTCCCTTGAATAGATTTTTTTGTGAATCTTCATCCTATTAACACTACAACCAGAGGAAAGCTTTAGAGTAATAATTATTCATACATTTAATTAAAGAAGAATATTTCTTTTAGGGGTGGAGTGCGAGTATGGAAACCTACAGTGACACCTGTCGGCGACTTACCCACGGTGACAACTCCTCCATCTTCCGGGATTTACACCAAAACTTCCTTAGCTGCCAAAAAACAGGTTTGTAAATCAGATAGTTTCTTTTTCCGTGGCTACAAATGGATCAGCTGTCAATATTTGCTTTTCACGCGTTTGATTCTAGCGACAGCTTTGTCAATACCTACAGCTACAGTCGATTACGATATGCACGATGAAAATATCGTTGCTTACATTAAACTAACCGCAGAGAGCACTGTTTTAAATAATTTTTTTTTTCGTCGTCTGATCTTGTCTGCAAGTTTCAAGCAAATATATTTATAGAGATTAATCATTTGCATGATATTCAAATAATTTTATTTTCAGAGTTATATCTTCCATCACATGTATTTTTATCAAATTTCATCTCAAGAGAAAACATTGAAAAAATGTAATAGTATATTATTAGGTTTAAAATGCAAATTAAATGTATACATTTGTGCCTCTATTTATTCATACATTATTCATCACGTTTTTGATCCGTTCATACCTACTTATGGATGAAATATTTCAATTACAAATGATTATGTAATGCATAAATAAAATATAAGTTATTTCTACATTTTTTTTTTATTTTTCATAATTTTTCAATAATATACTTAAATTTTGAATTGTACACTAATTTGTTTTAAATAAAACATTTGAGTTTCCCTAGGAATAGAAAAAATACAGAGAAGTTTTTTTAGTAATTCTATGTCGCAGTTTTCAAATTTCGATATATTTTGTATTAAATTCTGACAGATTTTGCGTTCAAATTATCAAATTCTTTTAAAAAATATATTCAGAAAACAACCGAATAAGTAATAATTAATAATTGTCATAACTGTTGCCAAAATTTCGATTATATGATTTTCTAATTAAATATCATTTTCAGCTTTTTCTTAAAAATATATAAATTATGCTTTCTGATCATGATTTAAATTTTACATTTAATGTGTTTGTGTGTGGTGCTTTGAAAATAAAATTATTCCCTTTAATATGTAAATGTTCTCAAGTGAATAACTAAAATGGATGTCGTACTTCTGCCTTAAGACATGCACGTCTGTCGGGTGAGTGCTTGGGAATTTTCCGGATTTCTTTGTTTGTGACACTGGACTACGGCCTATTATCTATGAGTCCTCTCGGAAGTCAATACGCTGTGAATATTAAAATGAACCTTTGGAAGTTAGACTGTTCGTTACGCGGTGTCAACTATAATTTGGAGGGTGACATAAAATTATTTCTTTATTATATTTACAAAATAAACTTTTATAAATGACAAAGAAAGCTCCAAACAGTTTTTATTTTCATAAAAGAAGTTATCAAATATAGAAAGGGGATGCTTCATTACTGTTTCGGTGCCATATACATACATATAAAAACAGATAATTTTACAATATAAATTATAAGATAATTATATTATGAGATAATTTTGTACACATAAAAACAGATAATTTACAAACAAATAATTTAGTTTAATATTCTAAACATAAGAAACCTTAATTATGCCAAAGATATCATAAATCAAGGAAATAAAGTTTACATCAAGTTCTTGATAATCATAATTGTGGTGAGAATTCCTTAAAAATAACTTTTGATTTAAATAGTACAGTGTGTGCGTGAAATGGGTAATAAATATTCAAAATAATATTAAATTTGATTATAATACCATCATTTATAATGTTCACAAGAAATTCAGTTCAGTAAATATTTATTTTATAGTTCCATAATATGGGATGCATTAACTTTTGTTATATTAGTTCATCAATTGGATAAGAAAGTACATCTTGAAGGGCATTCTGAGCTTTTACAAACATTCATGATGATGGAAACGTAACACAGACAGTTCAATTGAAAGTTTGGTTGATTACAATTCAACAGTTCTCATAGATGTTAAATATTCTTAGCACTTAATATTCGTACTATAAAATTTTGAAGCGGAGATAGTCACAGAAGTGTCCCGATTGACTTGGCTACAATTAGGAATTACGAAGCAGTTAGCTTTGTTTAGCTTCGGTCGTCAGAAATAAGAAGCTAGAAACTAATGCAATAAAAATTTAGATCGATTCACCTATTTTAAAAAAATATATAATTCTTTAAAATAATCATCAACATATTTTTATGACCAATGACTATAAAAATGCCAATGCTATTTCAGCATGGCGCTTTTACTTTATCGGATTATTTTATGCCTCAGTTATAAATATTTTCCCAGGACATCTGATACTTCATCACAATGGCAGAAATGATTTTCGTGAAAATAAAATCTCTCCGCTATGCGGAATTTATTTTTACAACTGCTTCGCTTCACTTTATGCCTTCATGGAGTGAGAAAAAGAGTGGGATATAACTGTTATGAGTAAAAAAAATGAATGGTCTGGTTTATGAACCGTAAAGAATGTAACATATTATATCAGATTGATTTACTTTCGCTACAAATGTTTCATACAGTTTATTTTTCTCTTGAACAACTTTTGATTTAATGTATTAGGTTGGGGAAAAAGAAATCCCTTATTTTTATGTGAATTTAAAGACTTTATTTAATATGGTTGTTTCGTTTTATTTATACAGTTAAAATTTGTCAATCTTTAGCTCCCATGTGATGTTGCGACTGATCAACATCGATCATTTCAGTAATTTTATCGACATTTTTAATCATGGACCTGCATGAGTGAGATGCATTCTCGATAGTATCGAACTAGGACCTTATGCTCTAAAGAGTGGTATTCTACCTATGGCCATGATGAGCCCAGAGCATACCTGTATTATACTTAAATTTACTTGATTTTCTTCAATTATGTTTAATTCCATACTGTTTTTCAATAAGAAACTTTATCTAAAAAAATCATGTATTGTACCCTGTTGCACCAGCATAACTTCTCTGTACTTAGCGCATAATAAGGATCTAAAAATTTGATGGAATAAGTTGAATGGGAGAATTTTCGTAATTTAGAAGGAGAGCTGAAGCAGATTTCCTAACACTTGGCTTGCGAATTCACAGGTATCATTTCACCTGGAGGACACTGCAACTAACTTGGAGGACAAACCTATAACTGATACAAGACAGGTATGGATATCCATATCCTCCAAATGCCCACATATTGTAAATTCTGTAACTATTTAAAGGTATTATCCTATTCCATAACAATGAAGAAAAATCTTATTTTTCAATTTTGTTATTTCTAGAATGTTTTGTTGCTCAAATATACTCGAAGATATACTTTTGGAAAGATATTCTTCGTTATTTCGGTTTTTTTTTTTTTTTTTTTTTTTTTTTTTTTTTCTTTATGGGTTGGATTATTTGTCCCACGCTTTCATATCTTTTTCATCATATTGTGTAATTAAGCTCAATGGGGAAACAGCCTTTCGACTTGCATTCGAAAGGCTGTTCCCCCCCCCCCTTTTTTTTTTCTTGTCAGTGTAGAACACATCTACACAACATAACAAAAAATAACTATATGTAATTTTGTCAGTTTTTACATTGTAGTAGCAATGAGAAATTCTACATGATGTTGCATTCAAAACCTACGTTTTCTTTCACTTTTGCTTTATTATATTTACAATGTGGTACATGAAATACAATGTTTATTTGAAAGCCTTTTCTTTAATTATTTCCTCTGTTTTTCTTTGGTTTCGAATAAAAGTAAGATGTTACAGTTGAAAAGTTATTATTTCCTTATGTTGTGCTCCACTTTGTTTTGGGATGACGTAAAATTGAACTAAAGGCTTCATTTGAAAGGGGTTTTTTTTTCTAGAGCTGATAATTGTCCATCTTACAGCTACGCTGTTTGTTGCTTCAGCTCCCATTTTGGATGTGACGAATTAGCAATCACCGTTCGTTGGATGCGACAGACGGTTAGCATTCTAGTTTTCTGTCCAACAGTACCTCGATTCGGATCTCATCTCTGGCTTGGAAATGGTTTGGAATCTTAATTAAACTTTTTAGATAAATTTAAGCCTGGTATATTATTGTTGAATAACAAAGAAAACAAATCTCACATTGAGTATAATTTAGAATCTTGAATCATTGTCTTTCTGTGGTAGAGATTATACAGACAAACCATCTTAATTTTTACAATTTTACTTTAGATAGATGAACGGTTCTATACAATATTAAAAAAAGGTTTTCTTATGTATGCAGCTGTATAAGCTAAAATTAATTGCACTTAGTTTCTAATGGGGAGACATTTACAGTAAAATGCTTTTCTTTGCACATATAATCAAGGGAACCAAATTTGTCTTTCGATTTCAAGAATTTTCATAATTGTCATCGATTATGCAGTAACAGTCGAAGTTGCTTCAAATTCTAAAAAAGTATATTTAAATAAAATGCAACGATATTATGTTTGTTATTACCAAAGCCACAAATTGAGAAAAGGTGATCATACGTGCAAACTCGAAAAAATAAGCAAACCACAATCGAAAAATAAGGTATAAGTCATTGCATTGAAATTTCTATTATATTTATCATACAATCACTGTGAAATAAACAATCTATTATATTTATCATACAATCACTGTGAAATAAATAATGAAATTCACTTTGGTTTGAAAAGCAATATTGCAATTCATTTCACTGTTGATTTTTTGTATCTCGAAGAGAATTTATGATAAAGATACAAAAACTGAATCAGTGATTCGTTTATTTTGTAAAGGAATCTATGCAATTGATCAAAAATTTGGATAATTTTTCTTCTATATTATCATTCTACAAAAAGAAATAAAGTTGGTTTATAAATTCCAAAACAGTGGAAAATTAAATTTTTATGTTTCTGATCTCAATTTTACACCGTAGCTTTAAATGTAGAACTAACTAATCACCTAGATATTTCTAATTTTTAACAATACCATTTTGTTATTGAATATTATTGTTAAACTTATGATTTTTTCAAACGAAAAATTTCCTGTTAAAATTTTGAGAGACAGATGTACTTTTATTTTCTGATAAATACATTTTATTTTCGTCACAATATGTTAATAAAACTGTTAGTAGATGGCAGCACTACATTAATAAAATTACTAAAAATAAAATAAAATTAATAACAAGATAAATATTTAAACATTTCCTTAGATTAAAATAGTTCTTAGATCAAAAATAAGAAATAAATAGTAAATATAATAAAATGTTTTATATTTCTTACTATATAAATATATATAGTAAGAAATATTTTTAATGTTATTGTTAAGTGTGTATTACTAATTTTGTTACTTTTAATTCGTATGTTTTATGATGAGCAATATAAAATAACTATAGTATTTTAATAATTCGGTGAATTGTTTAATAATATCTGAAAAATTGGTAAATTCTTATGTATAGATAACTTTTTAAAGCGGTATGTGTAGATAAATTTTTTATTTAATTATCTCATAAAATTTCAAACTATTTCAAATAATTAAAAAAAATATTGTTATATTCTCAAAATTTATTGATAGTTGTACTCTATTTAATTTTTAATATCTTTCAACCGATATATTAAATAGAATCTATAATATTGATTTAGATAAAAACATTTTTGTAAATATGTATTAAAAATTTATATTGAATTTGTTCAAAGTTTCAACAATACTTTTACAAATAAAATTGTCGATGCTTAAAAATATCAATGATTCTTAAAAAATGTTTTAACATTTTATCGTATTTTTAGAGCATGCTATAGTACTGCCATCTGCTAGTGATTCAAGTTGTGAAAAAATAAATTTTTGTATTTAACAGATACACAAACTACAGAAAAGTGCTAGGCAATATTAGTATTCGACAACCTATATAGAATGATTCTTGTCATTTTAGATATAATTTAACAAAATGAATGAATAAAATATTTTTTAATTTTCTTTTTATATTATTGTATCTTCAGAAAGTAAGAATTTTTTAATAAGGTATTCATTAAATAAAACTAATTTTAAAAATGTATTGTGTAGGTTTTTTATGAGTTTTCATAATGTTTTATTTTTTGGAGTTAATTAATTTGGCAAACGAAGAAACAGTATAAAGTTTGAATTTATCAGTCTGTTGTCTAAGGTGAGGTTTTTTTAAATATCGGGATATAGCTTAAATAGTGTTGATCTAGTTGAGTTATCCATCATACTCAAAAAAAAAAAAAAAAAAAAAAAAAAAAAAAAAAAAAAAAAAAAAAAACTCGACCAAATTGGTTGAGTAATTGGTAAACAAATACACATCAACCAAATTGGCTATCATTGATATTTATTTTTCACTTGTATATTTTTCCGTAGCACATTCATTTTTTTTTTTTTAAATTAAGTGAACAGTTGATAATAGAATGAAATTGTAATTTTTCTAATTATTAAAAGGTAAACTTTCATTTATTTTTTTCTTTCAGGAAGTGACTCCCATCGGCAGCAAGCACAATGTGGCTCCTCGACCTTTCGCGCCTCTGGGAGGAGGGAAAGTACTTGTGAACAATCAGTACAATACTCCTGCGCCTCTCTATTCCATGAACAATATTGCAGACACGCTCTCAGCTCACACAGAAGTGCTCTCGTCCGGGGCGAAAGGGTGAGTAAGAACAGAAACTTTTAATAATTATTCATCTAAATAAGTTCGAGTTGGCAGAAGAAGGGTTAATAATCTGTTTTTGAACTTAATTAATCGTTGGTTTGACTTCCATCATGAATTTATTAGGGCTTAGTATCCACTATGTTATGTTTAAACTCTTACTCGTACTAAAAAATTGACCTTGGAGCGACAAACCAAATTAGTCAAGATAAGATTTTTTAAAGCGCTTCTAAGAGTCCTTATAGACATTGTTCTAATAGATAAGAAAAAAAAATTGTGCATTATCGGCGCATAAGTAAGGAGAGGAGATTACCAGCTCTGGTCTCGATCTTGTTACTAGATCTGGATTCATGATTACGAGACTATTTTTAGAGATTTAATAGTCATTGAAATAATCTGGCTAAATCTGGCGAAAGCAAGAGCACTAATCACTCCAGCTGGGATCCGAGTGCTTGGTGCTCTTGCTTTCGGTTCAATAGTTCGTGGGTTTGAATCCCACTTTGGGCTTGGATGTTTGTAGTGGTTCGGAATCCATACTTAAAACCTAGTACTCAGTCTAATTATACTTCGTGTTCAATAAAATGATTGTTGAGCGACAAAATAACAAATAAACCAATTTGGCATTCATAATCTATTCTAAATATAATAATACTCTTTTATCATTTCAGCGCAGCTTTCCTTTTTGGACCTTGCGCCACAAAGCCCAACCAACTTTCATCATTTCAATTGTTGTTATTTAAGAAATATAAAATAAATGGAATTTAACTCAAATTCATAGCTATTACGGCAGTGAATAAACAAGCTGGAATTTTTTTTAAAGTTTATCAGAAAACATTTGATGCTTAATTTTGAATTGCGTTCAACATTTAGATTATAAATTTTCTTGATGATTTTTTCTTAAATAAATTGTTCTTAAAATTAAAATTTTTAGTATTTTTTTTTACATATATGATCATTGGAAATCAGATAAAATTTATGTAAATATAAACAGCCCGACATACTTTTTTTTTTACTATTTCTGAATGTAGTGAAAAGATTTATTTTTGTATCAATGTTGAAATATAAAAGGACCGCAACGAACAAGTATAAACGCAAGAAGTTAACAGTTCAAACTTCTTGCGTTTGTACTTTTTTTGTCGAGGTTTCTTCTTATTTCAACACTGTTGCAAAAATAGTTCAAAGAATAAAAATATCATAAATTCGGAAAATCTCCTTTAGATATGAGAAAAATCTCAAGTATATACACTCTACCGAAAGAAATATTGAGATCTGTTTCTTCATTTGCAATATATTCCATCGAACATTTAAAAATATGTATTTATGAAGGGATTTACATGATAATTTTAAAAATTCAAATAATACAGATCTAAAATAATACTGTAAGATTTTTTTTAAAAAAAATTTAAAGCAGAGAGAGAGGACAATTTATCGAATGATTTCATATTTGCATGTTTTAAATTGTAATTTAAATACTGAAAATAACCTTTTCATCTTCCTAATATTATACTAACTAATCTAAGGAAACTTAATATGCATCCCCGTAACTTTGAAAAGAAAAAAAAAATAAGAGGATTCCTAAGTATAGGCAACATTATAGATATAAAATACAATATTAATAATATATGTTATCCACACACACACACACACACATTTCACATTCACTTTTTTCTTTTTTAATTTGGGGACCCAATAATCATGATAATTATCTGTAAAGTAAGCCCACCAATCGGTGACTAGTTAGAATTCCTGACTCCTGGGATGTTGGTCCCCGGTTCGAATCCCGGTTTAGGCATGGACGTTACCTTTGTCTCTCTCTTTGTGTATCTTTGTCCTTTTCTCTTCTGAGATGATGGATGAATGTGGCCCACACTATAAACAGGTTTGTGGTGGTGTACCTCTGTGACTCGGCTCACGGATACCCACCGGGTAACCCACCGGGTAATGCTAAAATGAGAATCAGTTTCCGGCCTTGTTATGGGCGACGAGTCCATTCACCCAGTGCCCCGTAATTAGAAAAAAAATCTGTTAAGTAATACGTGGCGTGATGACACAATTATACTAGTGCTAATAGCAAAATTACAAGACTAAGTCTACACAACTAATAAACTTTTACACATTTATTCAAAAGAAATGCATCTTTTAGTTAAAATTACAATTTCTGTAGATTGTAAATTGTGAAATTTAAAATTTTCTATCCATTTAGAATCAATTTTATGAAGGAGCCTCAACCTGTAAATAAGGATTCCGCCGTGTACAGGATGATCATGGAAGAGAAGGAAGGAGGATCTGCAGAACAATTCAACCACGTCGACCAACAACCTTACCGAAAAGGTTTGTCAAAAGCCTATATTATAATCTTATATCCTCCATGCCATTGTATTGCTTTTCAATTTGTTATCACAGAAAAGCTTCATGACATTGCATAAATTTTAGCATTTAAATTGCGAGTAGAGATCTGTTTTCATTGTTAAAGAATTATTTGATACTGACAAACTGGTTTATATTAGATCTCTTCAGATCTAGTTAAGATCTAATGATCTTCAGTTCAATAACTCATGGGTTTGAGTTCCAGATCGATCAGGCCTAGATGTTTGCACCAGTTGAGAATTTTTAAATCGTGATTTCTCTCATTTTTATAGAATGGCTTTTCTTATTCATAAACTTATGACTAACAAATTTAATTATAAGATTTTCTTAGCTACAAACTATAACTAAATCACTTTTAAAAAGAAATCTAAGTAGATAAACAGTAATCTTTGTGATTAATCACACATAATAACAAAAGTATTTTAAATTCTTAAATTGATGTTTATTGACTAGATATTATGTAATATTTTTCTTCAAGAGATTTTCATTATGACTAGATTATGTAAGTTAATATATCGATTCTCATTTAAGAGATAAGTTTTTTAGTTTGTTTTCAAAATTTAGCATATTCTAGATTATTTTATGTTTAGTCTACATTATACTTTTTTCGTTTCTAATAGAAGAGCCATGTAATTTCTTTTATATGATAGAAACGTAATATTCAACGAATATTATATGTAAAATAACTGAAGAAATAATAAAAGTTTTCGTACCTTAAGTTTTATGTATAATGTATCTATAAGCATTTGAATGTCATAAATTTTGAATGAAGCTTGCTCGTTTGGTATGATCATTTAGTTATTTTATAGTAAAAATTAAATATTTCTTTTGTATTTCTTTTCGTGTTTCAAGGTAAAAATAAGTCATATTTCGAGATTAAAATGGGAGTCTAGATTTAAATGATTTATGTTAAAATTTGATTAGGTTTGTAGAAATTTTGTTACTATATATAGTTAAAAAAATTCAAAAGTTATTTGGAAATAAGTAAGTTGGTAATTTTTGATTAATATTATATAAAAAACAGTTTTCTTACAATAAGGCTTTAATTTTCAAGATTTAGAATCTTCTTGGAATAATGAACACAGAAATATTTTTTTGGTCAATATCATATGAATAAATTTAATTTTTTAATAGTAATCTGTGTTCAACGGAGTCATTTAATTTGTATTTCTACCTTTAATTCATAAGATGGTTTGGGGAAAAAGAAATCCATTATTTTTACGTGAACTTTTTGTAACTTCTTTCAGATTCGCTTTGTAAAAAGGTTCAAAACAGTTTTCCTGTAGAATTTTAGGTCTTGTGCAAAGCTACGACTGCTGACATGCTGTCAAGTTTGATAATTTTTGATATTTCATAGACATTCTCGACGATGTTGTATCCATGCGAGGTGCATCTTTAGCATCCAAATACCCAAACGGAATCGACGAAACCAAAATTGTGCGTAACTGGTTGTTACAGTCATATATAGGACGATAAACACCTTTCACAATTTTAGCCACTTGGTTAGCATTTTCGCCATTATAAAAGAAAAACTAAAATGTATCGAATTTTCTGTTTGTTGTCTTCTATTTTTAAAACCTTGTACTCATAACTGAATTAATCAAACAAAAAACGCAAGATAATATTTTAGTGTCAAATGTCACCTTTCCAATGAGCATAAATTTGAAATTGTTTGATAGATACCTCACGAGATAGCGATCACTACAGACTTCTGCCGAAAAAAATAATGGATAACTTTTTCCCCGACCTAATATTAAGGACGTATAATTTCTCTGTATAACCTTGTTTCTCTGTAGTTCTTTTAAGTATTTTTCGTTCCTAAAGTAATGAAATGTTTTTATTGAATAAATACGGTTATTCAGATATTTGTAGTTAAGTAAAAACCGTAGATTTAAAATTTCTTCTATCCCAAGAATGTTAAAGGTATTCATTTGATGTTATATGACATATACCGGTAGAGAATACTCAAAATTCACCTGTTTGGTTCAAAAAATGCTTTATTTTACTTATTGACCTCCCTCTGTTCATGTTAATTATGTTTTGATATGTTTGAAATGTTAATATGTTTGAAAATTTCTTCTTATATTTACAATTGATGATTTTGAATTTCTTCATTGTTACACTTATTTATGAAATAAATACAATTATTACAGATTCACCAATGAGCCAACAGCAATCTGTTACGCAACATGTGTCAGCTCCAGTGACAAAGCCTGCCTCTGAGAGAGCTGAAAAACCAGGAGCTCCCAATTGCTGTCCCGAATGTGGGAAAACGATCATGTAAGCCACATCCCTGGAATTCTTTTGACTCAAACAATTTAAGGTTTAATTACTTAATGCATAAATTTCGATAATGTTCTTTCCTTTCTAAGTGTAGAGAAACTAAGAAATAATTCATAAACATCTGCATTATCATCTACGAGCAATGAATACTATGGATTAAAATTGATGCAGCTAGAAGATGGTATGCCCCACATGAGAAATATGTATGATTAGATAGAACATGGTTTAATATGCAAATAATTGGCTATTCAATGGGTTTCGCAAAGTTGGTGGACAGAAATACCAGTTGTGCATGCATAAAAAATGGCTTTTACAGCAAATTTGTTTCTGTTGAAATAAATTTGGAAGACTGTCTTCAAATGAGAAAAAATGTCAACTGGAACAAGATCCCATGGATATACAATTATATTGAATTTATAGTTGAATGGTTAGTCTTGATCATCATCTCAAGGGGTCATAGATCCCGAATGGGGTGTTTGTGATGGTTTGGAACTATTTAAAGCAATACTTAGATTAGTACGATTTGTTATTGTGTGCAAAAATAATCATATGAGTCTGACAAATATTACTTTGTCTTCGGAGAGTAATGATTTAGATTATTTCCTTTAGTAATGAAAATTACTTCAATTCTTTTAAAGATTCAGAAAATAAGAAAGAAACTTCTACAAGGTCTAAGCTTTGAAATCGCTGACTCGAAATATCACCCGTGCATGCGATTAGCAATGTTTAAGAGTATGTTATTTCAAAATTTCTGGTTTTTTAAAATGCTTTAGTAAATTTCGTGATACTTTCTTAAAAATATATCTACCGTTGGTTTTTATTTTAGTCTAAAAAATAAAATTGCTTGCAATTTTATTTGCTAATGAAATTGCTTGCAAATTGATTTAAGCATTTAATTTGATCAACGAGGAAAAAAATTTTTGAAAAATGTAAGCAGAAATCTTATTTTTTGAAGTGTTGCATTTACTGAGAATTGTTGCAAAATAAGTGTCTTTTGGAAGAGTTGGAGGATGTTTCCAGTTATTCGGCTTATATATATTGAAAAATAAGTCTGACTATCAATTTAACGATTTGGGATACAATTCGTACCTACAGTATGTATGCTTGCAATAGTTCTGGATCCACTTATACAAATTATACCTGGTGTGCAAAGAATGAATATAATGTGAAGAAATTAATAGTGTTAACGCAACAATCATGGCTGCATCCATCGATAAATGTCTTTCTATTGATTGAATCATCGTAAAGTCTGAATGCAATGATGGCTTTACCTTTACCACCAAATCTTGATCTTATATTCATTATCACAATTCCCATGTATAATGAATATATATTACAAATTTATATAGGATATCACCATGCGTACTCATTATCTACTGAATTACTGTCGCTGAATTGGGCGTTTTTATAAGGCTGTATATGGACTGTTACATTTGCACATATCATTCAGTCTTTATTTTATTCCAATACAATTTTTCTATTCTTTTTTTTTCGTCCTTAGAAAATTGTAATTATAATAGATTGCAATAATTCCATTTATAATTAATATCAAATTAGATATTATAAATGGATTAACTTGCACTTTTTTTAAATTGTGTTAGTGTGCATTTTATACAGCTTCCAAGCTTAAGCAGTGTTTCTCCAACTGCTTAAAACCTTTTTAAACGTAACTATGTTTAAATTGGTGTAATACAATAGTGTAACCAAAAAAATTCATCCCTATAAAATGAAATTCAAAATTTTACGATTCCATTTATTATGGAGCAAAAATGCATTGTTTTGAAACAAAGTTTAAATATTTATCAAATGTTGATTTCTCTTTTACTTCAAATATTTTACCTCATTTTAAAGCACTGTGCAAAGTTCTGCATTGAAAGTAAAGGAAAAAATCAATATCTTATTTTAAGTTTTTCTTATAAATTATCTGTTTGTTTATAAAAGTCGGTTAATTTTATCGATTATTCAGTGTTTCTTTTTTGAGATGTATAAAATTTTAAAAATGTAAAGCAAAATGGGAACATACTAAAATTAAACTTAGTAATTTTTATATAAACTTTATTTCCTGTAGGGAATTTTTAGATAAATTGGTACTTCATTTAAAATTTTTTTTAAATCCCTAATATCCCATGGAGTATGGATTAACTATGACATAACGTGATACAATTGTCAATAGAAGTGCTTGAAATTTTTTATTGATTGTATGCCAATAATACCATTTTTTAATTGTTTATTGAAAGTTTCTTAATCTCATTACATTTTGTTATATAAATGTGTAAATATTTAATATTGATGTCGTGTGCCATTTTATGTATTTGGTAATAGATTCTAAATAAGACTTCTTAAGAATTGACTGTTAAATATGCTTTATTTGATGTAGTTCCCATATATATTTTAAGTATAGTTCCGTATAATTTTATTATTAATTTGTTAAAGATAATTATTAGACTTTATTCGAAAGAGAAAATATATTTACAAATACATTTTCATAGTTGATTAAATGTATCAAAAACATTAACTTTTATTTCAAAAACTTAATAGGAAGAAATATTTGGATACAAAAATAGAATATAAATAATTAATATAAGTGAGTATAAAAATAAAAAAATTTTAAAATACATTAATATATTATCATTTTAAAGTTGATATTACTTTGAATTTCATGAATTATATGTTTATTTTTCAGCGGTGTTTTCGTAAGAATAAAAGATAAATCCTTACATCCTGAATGCTTCAAATGTAGTACCTGTGGAACTTCGTTAAAGAATATGGGTAAGTTAATATTTTTGTTTGTTACACTTTTTGCATTCAAATTTAAACGGCTTAAATCTCAAATTTATAGGGAAAGTTTTTTAATACACTACTTTTAATTTAACCCTGCAGGAATCTAATTGGTAGAGAAGTCTTCCATACTTTATCCAATCAGATTGCCGCGCTAAGAATGTTCGCGTATTAATTATTTGTGGGGCTTAATTTTTCTTTACTGGTGTCACATTGAGTACTTGATATTACTTAAAATATTGATAACATCACTTACTCAGGGTGTTAAGGTAAGAAAATTTTGATGGTGAATTTCAGCGCATTAAAAATTTTACATTTTGAAGATCAACATAAAATTTTATATTTAATCAACATTTTATTGAATATAGTTGCAGGTATTAAATTCACTGCCTACTTTAAATCGCTGCTTCTCATCCAATCAATCCTCGTGTTAATATGTAAATTTATTGGCCAGTGCTCTATTTTTTAATTCGAGAAATTATCGAGATTAAGGCCTATAACAAGACTATATTTAACAAAATAAATTATTAATAAATCCTAGCAAATAAGATTATAAAATATGCACAGTGACTTTGTTTAACTTCATTATAGGGCAGAATTAAATGTCATTGGCAGAAGGAATTTTTTAAAAGTCTCAAAATGAAAATACCTTCACAAATATTTTGTGCTGATTTAATTTCTCTTAAAACAGGTTATTTTAATGTAAATGACAAACTATATTGCGAAGCTCACGCCAAACTAGCCGCCAAAATAGCTGCAACGATGCCAACGTTTGAACCTCTTGTTGTAACCCAGTAAGTCGTCATTTTTTATTTCTTATTTCTTCTCTCTATTTTTTTATTTTTCATTTCTAGAAGATTGTGATGAATGACAAACATTTTTTCACTAAAATTCAGTATTTTGACAAATAATGTAATTTCATGGCTATATTTTTAAGTTATTTAAAGTAATATTTATATTTTTTTTTAAAAAAATAATCATTAATATATGAAAAAATATATAATTTATTCTGTTGAACTTCTAGATTGTTTAATATTTTTATGTTATTTGCATAATAGTAGTATAATCAGATACATGTGATGTGAGAAATTAAAGCGTTTGACTTATCATATTGAGAGAAGTTGTCAGTAAACGATGCATTGAAAACAGCGAGTTGAGTAGTATAATTGTGAGGGTTTATCACCCAGCTAGTTAAAAAGAAAGGGTGCATATTTGAAAGAGAATGAAACAATCTTTTATGATGGTACTAGTTTTCATTAACATATTTTTATTTAACTACAAAATATAACTGCTGCTAAAACTTTGGCGAAATGCAAAATTAAATTGTTGCCAAAATCTTACATCATAAATTTCAGGGATCAAATTAATCAAAAATATGCTCAAATAACTTTTGAATGAGCTTACGGTATATTAATGTTTGTTAAGTTATGCAGAATAAATTTAGCATTTTGATTTTAGTACGTTGTGACTTTTGAAGTTGCCATTTAAATAACATGAAATTATAAAAAAAATCAAGGAAGCTATAAAAAAATAACTATAAAAAATTTCAAAATAGGAAGAATTTCAAATGGAAATTTTACTTTAAAATCCCACAAATATATTTTTCGGAAAATAAATATTCCCAATGCTAAATGGCTTGTTAAAGTCCCACTCATGGGAAAGAAAGTCAAGTTATTTTATCATATTTAGCAGCTTGTTCGTTTCTGACGTTAGCTTTTTTCGGAGACATAATTCTTCAAGCTGCTAAAAATTTCTACTTGATTTTGCCTTAGCGTTAATTTTCGTATGTTTATTTAAACTCCTTTAATTAATATTCCTAATATTAATATATGTTTTGAAAAACATATAGGAATTGAATAAATTCATTTCCTGTATGTCATTATCATCACTGGAGAATGAATATATTCGTTTACTTTTTACTTCCTTTGTTCCAAATCTGCTTATAAAAATGCAATATTTTTTTGGGCTTTACATTTTCTATTATACATTTAAATAAAAATGAAGAGAAGTATAAATTTTAGATTGTCAACTAGGAAATTCCTATGAGAATAAGTTAAATTTCTACAGAATTATGAATTGAAACAGTTTATTGCCAGCTAACGATAATAGCTATAAACCAATGGAAACATTCATTCTCTTTTTTAAAATCCTGTCATGATTTCGGGCGCAGCTTGTCCTTTTTGGACCTTGCGCCACAAAACCCAACCAACCAACCAACCTGTCATCTTTTCAGGCAATAAAAAAAAAAAGAAATGATCGATCGTTTAAAATCAAAAGAATAAAATATGTCTATCATTTAAGATCATTGCTAAAAACTTATTCGGGATCAGATTAACTCATTAAAGCATTAGATATTAAAGAGAAATAGCTAAAAGTTGTATCAAATTAGAAATATCAACTAAATTTTCTGTTTTTATAATGTATAATTCATTTTCTTTTAGACAAAATGACGCTCCTCCTCCCCCTCTCAATATTCCAACCAGTCCGACTCCTCAGACACCCCTGACGGCTCCATTGTCTCCTACAGCTTATCGAAGTGTGTCGCCCGTGCCCTTCCACGTAAGGAAAATTGCATGAAAGGGTACTTAAAAGTACCAACCTAAAAACACTCTTTTTTTTTTTTTTAACATATGAATTTATGAATGATTTATGTATTGACTGAAATGATATTTTTTGTAATTTTTATTTATTATAATATATCATGCTTTCTTAAAATTAATTTATTTTTCTAATATTAAAAAAATTAATTTTAAGTTCTATTGGATTTTTATTTTTGGTTTCATTAATTATTTTTTTATTTCATGAGTATTTGTTGGGGTAATTGAAATTGGAGTTATGTTAGAATTCTTTAATCCTTAATATCGATTCACGGTAAACACGAATAACTTACTTAAAATGTTGGGTAAATTTATCCATAATTTAAGTACTGTAAAATCCTTAATTTAAGTACTGTAAAATTAATAGAGATGTCATAGTAACCAAAGGAAAAAATGTTTCATTAATACATACATTTTATTCAACAAGTGTTAATACTTTATCTCATTACCGTAACATTTTAAATATTCTTCTTACTTGAGAAAAAAGTATTTTTAGCGTTGGCACCTTCTTATTTTGCTAGTAGTTGAAAACAATGATTTTCAGTTAAACCGATTCATTTATAAGTTGTCAGTTCTGAGAGTGAAATTCAGTTAAAAGATAAAGTTCAATAGAAAGAATGTTTGACTTCCAGAATTGACTTCCCCGATATGGTCATTAAATTTCTACCTTGAAGCTCTAGTTTGAAAACAAGCTGCTTTCGAATAACATGAAGAATATATTCTCTAAGAAATGTTCCAAAGCTTTAAAAAAAATTTACCACAAGTTTTAGAAGCTAATGTGAAGTTTCAAAATTGAACCACAGGTTTTATGACCTTCTGCAGTATTAAAAATTCGGAAAGATTATATTTTTGACTTTTTGTTGCGTAGTATAATTTATCTTTTCTAGCATATTAAAATAAACCGTACGAGTGTTTTAACAGATTTTGTACTTATTTCGTTAATTTGTTCAAGTTAAATCCTGTTCAATACGAAAATATTTTGCGAAATAAAACTAATTTATAATTTTAGTTATTCTAATGTGTATAATTCATGAATTTCGAAATGATTTTGTGGATTCAGTATTCTAAATTATATAGAGTTTAATTTTACTTATATTTATTGAAGTTTATTTATATTCTGTTAGATATGTATAAACATACTGAAAAGAGAAAAACTCGAAGAATATTGTTGATGAACTCAGTGACTGAATGCAATGACAGATTTAAGATACTTATTTTCTTAAAACTGTTAACTCACACTGCAGTGAAAAAACAATAATTAAAAGTCACTTTTTAAATTTGTGTTGACTTTTATTTTTATACCATTTTAAAATGTCATTCATTTTCTTAGTTGTTACTTTTTTATCATTAATTTTCTTTAAGGATTGATGTAATAACATTTTGTGAAAAATATTTTAGAATTATAAAATGCTCCTTAACAGTTTCCTAAAATGCTTCTTAATAAAAGTAATAATGGCGGGATTTCATAAAATTGTGATTTTAATGAAACTAAATTAATAAATATTATTATTACTTTTACAAATACTTTGAAACTGCCTTTATGAAGGATAATTTTACATTTACCTTGTAACATCATCTGAAGCGATATTAATAGATAAATTTGTAAAAAATATATAATATTCATGAAAACTCCTTTGTATTTTATATTTTTAAAATGTTTATATTCCAGAAAACTAGTGATGTTCACCATGTTGAGGCTCCCCAGAGCCCACAACCTGGCATAACTTCACCACCATTCAAGCCTTCTGTTGCACCTCCTTCTTTTCCTACCTCTGCACCTGCACCTCCTGCTCCTTCTTTTAAAACGGTAAATGCAGCTCTGCACTCGCGTTTTACCTCTGCAAAATGATCTGAAGTTTAAATATTGAAAATAGATTAAAATCAAGATTATAAAAGGAATAATAAATATACGTTTGGTTAAAAAAATTCAGGTCTTTGAATATCAAATTTTACTTGAACTCTAGGTTTCAGGCCAATTAACCTTCGTGTTCAAATAAAGCTGCTATAGAGTTACTAATAACCAAACACCCAATAAGCCAATATTAGTTAGGCGTACCTTATGTTGAAGGAAAAGTGTGTTATTGAATTATAAAATATATTAAATTATGTATTTAAATGAATTAAAAAGTATGTAAAGATATTCTCATTTGTAAAATAAAAATAAGTTAACTAATCAGAAAAAATAAATCACGAAAAATAAATGATTTTATTGGGCTTATAGGGATAATTTATAATGAATAGCAGTAACAAATACGGCCAATATTTATACTGTTGATATATAGAAGTTTTAACTGCTAATATCTTTTTTGAAATACATAATGCTTCATAGAAAACCATGCTCTCTATCATTACGAAGCTTTTAATTTAGCAATTTACTATTTATAATCAAGGAAACGTTCCTTTGAAATAAAACTGGGAAAGTATAAAGTTTTCATAAAAAAAAATTAATTTATTCGTACACAATATCGCATATAAAGTATGCACGTGTTCTATTATGGAGATTACTTTATAATAAGACGCATTTGCGCAAAGCTAATTTTTCACGAAAATTCAGGGGGAAAAACAATATTTCACAGATAAAAATGTAATCAATTAAAAAAAGGGACAGTTTTCAATGCCTAGTATTTGCTTAAAAGTGAAGAATAATTCCATGAAATTATTAAAATCTATATTTTGGCTTAGAGCTAAATAGAAAATTATATAATGTTTTTATTGCTCATAATACGAAAATATGATTCTTTATTCTAATTTAGAATGATTAGCTTTTTGGCCTTAGGTTTAACAGCTCGGGGAATTGAATCTAACATAATCTGGCTTGGGTGTTTATAATTGTGTTAGGAATTTATTTTTAGCAGTAAATATCGGTCTAATTAACTGTGTGTCCAAAAAATAGCTATTAAGCTACAAATAAACCACACCAAATCTTCTCACTAAACTATCACAAAAAAAAAAAATTTAGAGACTGGCACAGCAATAAATTAGCTTATGGCTTGTTTTTCTATATTTTCTTTTATGCATTAGAAATTATGACTTCCATGGAAAGGTTTTTAAATTAATATAAGCAAATATTTTTTCCAACAGTAAAAATTTCCAATTCAACTTTTTTCAGACTTTTATGTTTAGAACAAAATGCCAAGTTTTTGTTTTTCTGTATAAAAAAAAAATAAAAATAAAAATAAATAAATAAATATAAAAAAAAAAAAAAAAAAAAAAAAAAAAAAAAGATGGAAACTTTTGCAATATAAAAGCAACGTAAATCTTTGCTGCCTGTGTCATATAGTTCATTATTTGTGCTGGCTTTAAATATCTATGCTTGCTGAATAGTTCTGTGATATTATGAAATGATGTGTTTAGATTTTTGCATTTTTAGTTGATATGAAAATTACCTTGAACTCATAAGAAATCACTTGTTCAATGAGACAATGTGTTTGAAAAAAAAAAAAAAACCTGAAACCCTAATAAAATGTTATATGAAAATGATGCAAATATATTTTATTGTAATTTTTCCATCATCTATTGATCCAAGTTGTTTGCGGTTTGTAAGTTCAATTGCTATGTTTGATGTTAGACCGAGTTGGCTGCTGAATGGTTCGCTCGATACTTCAGTTCAGCAGTTCATCGATACGATTCCTACCTTTACATGTTTATAGCGATTTAAAATCCACTTAAAATTGCTATTGTCAAATCAACCCACGTGTGCCAAAAAAGATCGCAAGGCGATAAAGCAACCAAACCATATCTGATATGAATAACTTTAGGGGTTCGAAGTTCACTTGAAACTCGGTTGTTATCCCACATTTGCAAAATATAAACATGGAAAGGCAAACCGATGCACTTGTTTTCATTGAAAATTTTAAAAAAAAATCCCACATTTATGTATCAATTCGAAGAAATTTAATTCATAGAAGAAATAATTCATAGATTTCTGAGAATAAATTATATTTAGATTCAAATAATGATAAAAATTGAATAATGTTGAGAATTCATCTCTGGATTGTAAATTTTTTAGATTAATTAAAGGATCTATAAAGCACACACACATTAATCAGTTTAAAAATCATATATACTTAGATTGAAGAAATCAGACTGTTTAGTATACATCGCAGTTTATGTTCGCGCATATATATATATATATATATATATATATATATGCTTTGTGTCACATTAAATTGATGCAGTGAATTTATTTGAAACAAAAATAATGTGGAAAAATGGTTTCGTTCAAATAAAACTTCTGTTTATGATCGATATAAAACATTTAAATTAAATTTTAAATCGAGAATTCTGACAATGCTTATAAATTTTAAAACTTTTTTCAGCCTAGTGCGCCAGCAAACCAAGTACCTTCTTCTGTCTCAACTGGAAATACAATTACTACATTTGGGGGAGGTCCAGGTAAGTTAATTTTGAATGAATGGTAAATACACTTTGTGAGTATTTAACACACACACTCACGCAATTATTGTGTTTAGTAAAGCTTGTAGAGTGATCAACTGTTTTGTATAAATTTTTCAAACTATTGATTTTATGTACGGTTCTTCGTAAAAGTTTTGGAAGTAACAATTTGAACTAAACAATTAAATTTATATACATTAATATAATATACATTAATTAATGTTTAATATGAATCTTGGAATTACATCTTCCTCTGGGTTGTAAAAAATCCTTTTTATTGCATTAGAGAAAAGACAGAAATAACTAATTTATAATATGCAAATATCTGTTTGTCTTTTTGTCATATGTATATGAAATAGTCTGAAAAACATGGTAAAATGTAAAGTATTGCACAGTTTATAATACTGTATGAAAGAATTCAATTCATCATTCCAAGAACTAAAGGTGATATCTTAATCCTGTTTCTTACATTAAAAATCCTTACTACAAAGTGGCGCAGCTTGTCCATTTTTGGACCTTGCGCCATAAAACCCAACCAACCAACCTTACTACAAAAGTCTCTCATATTATTTGTAAGTTCTGAAGGATTTAGCGCTTGTCACGCCTTGGAGATTCAACAATTTTTTTTCGTCACACCGGTTGTGTTTTACCGAAATGATTAAGCGTTCAAAGTTGTTGAATAAATGAATTTTTTACACTACATAAATAATTAACAAGTAGGTATTTTTAAGAAATTGTAGAACTAACATAATCTGAAGAAAGTTATGCAATGCAATTTTAACTTTACATTTTGAAATTATAATTCATATGAATTTCTTCTGTCAATAAATGGACTTAAATTATTATTATTTCATTACTTACCTGTTTTTCATTATTGATTTCTGAATTTGCGCTTTCATGCTAATCAGAAGGGAGTGTTAATATGCATCTGAAACAGGATATGGTACTTCTTGATCATCTAATCACCTAATTATATTATCAAAATCCTTTCTAAATTCTTTTCGTAAAAATGTTACTACAAATGTTTGAAATACCATTGACCAAGCTGAAATATCAGAAATTTATCTGGTTTGCTGAATAATGAAATTCATATTTCATTGACTTCATCATTTTTGATAAGTGCATAAAAATGATCTCACATCCAGTATGAAAAGCTTTAATATAACTTGATACATTTCACCAATAATTTATTTCATCATATTGTATCAAACTTAAATCATGATATAAAATAACTCAATTAATCATCTGCATGCTGTGTTCAATTTTATGCATGTATGCCTACTTTTTTGCATGTATGTATTTCCTTTTTGTTTTCTTGATTTACATACATTGTAATCTCAAGTTGGTCCTTTGGTTACAAGAACTTAAGCAGGATTATGATCTACGTGATAAGGTTCAAAATAGGAATATATTTTTATGCATCTTGCACCTTATGCATTGTCTGTACTTATTGCATTGCTTCTGCATTAAGTTCTTGTACATAATATGCTGATCATATTTAAACTGCCACGTTCATTTGACCAGAAAAACATTTGATTGCTCTACAGGGAAGAAAACCTCCAAAGTGATATTTGTATCATTCTGTACTTAAATGCCATTATATCAACACTGGATGTGGAAACATGCTTATTTTCATTATCTATTTAATGGATTGTAAAACTTGTCAGTCTCTTTAGAGTGCAAATTCCAATATAATAGTCCCAGCGCTTATATTTAAACAACTTATATATTTTAAAAATATTTTTTATAAATTTGTTTTTGACTTTTGAGAAAATTTTAATTTATTTTTCCAGTGTTTTTAAATGATTATTAAAAGTAGCTGAGATAAAAATTATTTTATATATTTTATAGCACTTTTTTTTAATTTCGTTTTAAACCAAATGCATCTGCGTTCAACCCGTTTCATAATTTCAACTAAGGGAATGTTGGAATGAATAAATTTACTATTAGAATTAGAAATACTAAAATGCTTTGTATATTTTCTTCTCGCACAAAGTTTTTGAATTTTTGATTGCAAGAGAGACTTCTATAGCTTTTCCAATTTGAATATTGACAGTTTAAGTGCTCCATACGTCATAATGATAAACTGTAAGATCAATTATTTTATAGCAGCAGCTCATGATTTATAATAAATGGTAACATAATTTAAAAGTAAATGAAGTTGTGACAAATAATTGATAATGACATATTATGAGGGATCGGATCATTTGAGCAAAGAATGCAAATGACATTTCTGATTAAGAATGATTGTGCTCTGTAGTCAGATGTTTCCGATTCAGTGCAAACGACGAAATCTGTTCTTTAAACAGATGGTTCAAAAACAAGGCAAGGATTTATAATGAAGTCAGTAAATAATTATGACGCAATAAAAAAGATGAGGAGACTTGGACAACTAGGAATTGTGTTCGATAGAACAATATTAATTGTGGACTTTGAGTGGGAATAAGTATGCAAGTTAGAGTATAAGTGGTTGAGTCTCTGGTCAGATGAGAGTAAGAATATTAGTTGTTATAAAAGCAGTTACCCACGCACATTCATGAATCGTAATTCGTACAGTAGCGAAGAGAAATGAGCGTGTCAAAGGAGCTCGTTCGGTATTGTTTGCTTTGGTATGTGAATTTATTAGCTCGCCGAATATGTCAGGCATTTGGAAATAATGGTGTGAATAATACCGCAGAACTATTATTCCAGGATATTGTCCCGTACAGCGCAAGACCCACGCAAGACTATGCTTTGTGTATGGTGGACCTAGTTGTCAATTGATTCACTTTGAGCAGCTACCAAGGGTAAAACGGTCACTCTAGGCCTCTCTCGCAGCAATTGGAAAGTGTACAGTAGATATAACAAGAGAAGGAGCCAACACTAGTTAATCACATGGGTGTACTGTTCTTGGCCGAAACCACGTGGCCGCATAATGCGTGGGTGGTCAGAATACCATGCAGCAATTTGGTCGGGAGGCTTTGTGCCATCCTCTTATTCACTCACTTGACCTCTCTCCTTTAGATTGCGACCTCTTCCATTCCTTGGACAGTCATCTTTGTGGGAAATCCTTCACTAAGGATGTAGACTTGCACCAAGCATTCTTTGCGTCCAAAACCCCCGAGTTTTACAGCAAGAGAATTTGCACATTTGGAGACACGTTGGCAGAAGGTGCCGGATACCGGTGGTGATCTCTTCAAGGATTAACCGTAGGCTACACTTTCCACAGTTCATGTTGGTCATTAAAAATGGCAAGATCTTTCTTGTTTACCTTGGAGATTTTCAGTGGACGAAATATCAGTGGTTAAAGTTACAAAAAGAAACAAGAGATTATTGACACAATATCTCCTGTATTACATTTTATATATTAAAGTTAATGTATCTTTGAATATATTCTGATACTATAATTTTTATACCATATTCAAGATAATTTTTTTCCATTTTCAAATACTGTATCTATAAAACCTATTTTAATAATTTATTATATCAGTGTATTGCAGAATTAAATGTGTAATATATTTTATATTCTATCCAAGAGAGAAGATATAACTTAGATATTCTTTTTATTTAATGTATGCGTTTCAATAATATTAATTTTACAATTAACATTAAATTTATGATTAGTAAATAGATCACTATTTTCTCGTGTCTTAAGTACAGAGCAAATTCTGTACATAGCACCGGTAAAACCGATGATCCATGTTTATTGCACTTCGCAAAACTAATTAAGAGTAAAATTTTTTGCCTCAGTGAGATAAAAATGTAAGTTAATGTAAAAATCAATTTTAAAAATTCTATAATTATTAATTTACTATTTGAATTGCTATTGTTTTTCTAAATAATGTTGACTTGATATTTGTTGAATAAACTAACGTAAAATAAATTGTGTTAGATGAGTGTTTCTAAGCTTTATTTTTAATCTGGCTTTTTAAGTGTGTTTATTTATAAACTGTGTTGGCCTTGTTGCTCTAAACAGATGATTTTGTTTGAAAAAAAAAGCTTTAACTTTTCTCTATATTTTTCTTTCTTTTTCTCGATATAATTTTCATTTCTAAATAACTATATAGCTTGAGTTTGAAGTGAGTGCACTTTAGCTAAATATTTATAATATTAGTTAAGCATATATATTTTTATATCACTTGCATATTTATGTATAATTCCAGAAAAATGGAGTTTGCTTGATAAGTATCAATTCAGTTTTAATTTTTTTACGTACACACAAAAGTTTTGAAGTACCTTCTAATTGCTTCGCATTTTCCTTACATGTTATATTGCATTATAGCTATACAATACCGCAATTGAAATGTGTTTTGCAAATTTGGTGTTTATTTAAATTTGATCAAGAGGATACTTGATCATTGTGATTTAAATGGACAACTTGTGAACGTTGAAAAATTTTAAATGAAATTCAAAGATTTACTAAATATGTTAATTTACAAGTATGCCCTATAGTTTTTGTGAACCTATAAGGCAAACACACTGAAAAAGTGAGACAGCTATTCTTAAATAAAAAAATTACATAGTATAATGCGACTGTAGGGATGCTAATATTTTGCTACATTAAACAGCGTAATGTAACATTTGATATTGGAAAGGGAGATTGTTTTAAACCAGGCAATGCAGGTAAACAATCAATGTGGAAAGTAATTGTGAATTGAGAGACATGTGTAATTTTTATGGTATCGTGAAGAGACTTAGAGAGAGCCACCGAGAGATAGAAATTCAAAATTACTACACTACTGGCCATTAAAATTGCTACACAAAGAAGGCGGCATGCTACAGACGTGAAATATATACGAAAGGAAGAAGGTGCTGTGATATGCAAATGATTAGCTTTTCAGCACATTCAGACAAAGCAGGCGCCAGTAGCGACACCTACATTGTGTTTAAATGAGGAAATTGTTCAGCTGGTTCCTCATACACAAATTGCATTTGAACGTTGTTGCCTGGTGAAAAGTTGTTGTGATGCCTCGTGTAAGAAGGAGAAATGCGTACCATCAAGTTTCTGACTTTGATAAAGGTCGAATTGTAGCGTACCGGGATTGCGGTTTATCTTATTGCAGTATTGCTGCTCGCGTCGGTCGAGATCCAATGACTGTTAGATCCAATGACTGATATGGAATCGATGGGTTCAGGACTGTAATACGGAACGCCATGCGGGATCTCAACGGCCACCTATCACTAGCATCCGAGAAGACAGGCATATTATCCGCATGGCCGTAATGGATCGTGCAACCACGTCACGAGCCGTGAGTCAAGAAACGGGGTCGTTTGGAGTGTCTGCACGAACAGTTCGACGACGATTGCAGCAGCATAGACTCGCAGCTCGGAGACCATGGCTGCGGCTTCCCTTGACGCTGCGTCATAGACAAGAGCACCTTCAATGGTGTGATCAATGACGAACCTGGGCGCACGAAGGGCGAGATGTCATCTTTTCAGATGAATCCAGGCTCTGTGTACAGCATCATGATGGTCGCATCCGTGTTTGGCGGCATCGTGGTGAACACTCACTGGCAGCGTGCATTCGTCATCGTCATACTGGCCCATCACCTGGCGTGATGGTATGGGGTGCCATTGAATACACGTCTCGGTCACCTCTTGTTCGCATTGACGGTGCTTTGAACAGTGCACGTTACATTTCTGGTGTGTTACGACCCGTTGCTCTACCCTTTATTCGAGCCCGGCGAAACCCTACGTTTCAGCTGGATAATCCCCGACCGCATGTTGCCGGTATTGTACGGACCTTCTTTGATACGGAACATGTTCGGTTGTTGCCCTGGCCAGCACGTTCTCCAGATCTTTCACCATTAGAAAACGTCTGGTCAATGGTTGCCGAGCGACTGGCTCGTCACCAGACGCCAGTCACTACGGTTGATGAACTGTGGCATCGTGTTGAAGCTGCATGGGCATCTGTACCTGTACATGCAATCCAATCTATGTTTGACTCAATGCCCAGGCGTATAACTGCTGTTATTACTGCCAGAGGTGGTTGTCCAGGGTACTGATTTCTCAGAATCTATCCAGCCAAATTTTTTAAAAATTTAATCACTTGTTATTTCTAGTATAATATATTTATCCAATAAATAAATATCATTTTGTTATTTGCAATTCTTCCTGGTGTAGCAATTTTAATGGCCAGTATAGTACTTGTCATCTGTTAGAAGCACGATGGCAAAGTGCGCTGCCACTACATTAATGGGTACAAGAAAATTACTGGGTGGTTTGAAAATCGAGCTGGACAAGGGGGGGATGAAAGACTGAATCGACCTCAGTCATTCACACATCCCTTCAGTAGATCAGTGCAACTGAATAGCAAACATGTTTGGTAGCTAAACACTGTGTTTTGAATTAGGCTGATCACCTAATTGGGACATATGCTTCCCACTTCATGGTTCTCTGTCATTGATATAGGCTGTTGGTCTTGGTCTTCTATGGTCTGTCATACTATTGGATTTAGTTTATTCTTAGTCATCTTTTAGCTTGTTCTTTAAACTATAGGTCCCGCTCGTATCAGTCTTCGTAAGCAAAATAAACGTAGTATTGCTATTTATTTGTTGCCGTTGAGCAACAAATAAACAATCCCACGGTGTAATAGTTATGTACAAAGAAACAAACAGTAAATTCGCATGATAGCTAACATTGTTTTGAATTTGGCTGATCTCACTTTATATTCCTTAATCCACTCTTAAATGCATCTCCCATCTGCATGTCATCATTAATTTCAATGCATCATATATTATCATGCTCGTTTGGATGCAATTTAAAAATTCGTGGTTGTAAATTAAAAAGTTTCACTGTCTGCTTTTTCAGTAAACACAACAATTGGTTATATGCAATACTTTTAAAAATTCATTTTGATTCAAGGATATAGTTTATAAAAAAATTAATCAAATTATCTAAAAAAGACTGAGTGAGTTCTGGTTTCAAATCATACCAAGCAAATTATGCTGCATACGTGTTATTGTAATATTACGAATTATAATATTAGTTAGTTATAAGTTACGAAAAAAAACCAGAAATAACAATTGATAACAAGTAGGAAGTAAGAAGCAAAACATGAGAGATTTGGATTATTATTCTAATCAAATTAATAGCAAGAAATACTATGATAGGATTGTTTATTGGTCAAAATAAATTTCCATGATAATTTACAAAAAGGCATTTTAAGGAAGTTTAGAGGAGAAGAAAGAGTATTTAGAGAAGAATTTCCCGTAAACCACTTATTTTTTAAAGTTCATGTTAAAAATATCGGCCAAAAAGAAAATTTTTAAATCTTAAATTGTTAGATGTTTTTCCTTTATTTCGGTTGTGAAAGTTGAGAAATATGAAAATAAAAATAAAATAATGCTTGCGCATACATAACGTAAGTGTTTTCCTGAATTTTATATTATTTTCTGGAAAATACTATTTCATTATCACAGTTAAATTTTATAGCAGTTTAAGTAGACTTATGCGTTTATTACACATGCATGATCTGTAATATTTCCAAACTTAGTTTTATAATATTGAATGAATAAAATTGAAATTGTAAGTCCTGCTCTAATTAGCCCTCGTGCACGAAAATAATGACCACTCAGTTACAAACCAAATGAAACCATTATTGATTGTGTAAAGGGATCGTGAAATTTTTACTATAAAAAGTTATTTTTCAATTCTGTATATTATCCTTAAAAAATTATTTTTACTTTTAAAAATTAATTTTATTTAGCTTAAAGTTTAACAGTTTGTAAAACATTTATATGGGAAAATCAAAGGAAAATCATAGGAATGAGTTTTGTTAAATAAATCATCTATAGTCATAATTATTATATGTATTTTTGATAGTTTAACGGAAGAAATAACTTGCTCAAAAATATGTTCCCTGAAAGTCTTTGTTTGTATTTGTGCCTCACTGAAAACTTGTAGATTTACTTCTTTTATTTCTTTTTTCTCTTTCTTTTTCTCTCTTTATTCTTTTACTCGTAGGTCATAAATTTGTCTGGCCTCCGCAAAAGAATGCACCAGCCTCTGAGCCAGTGCTCCCTTCCAATATTACACCTACTTTACCCAGCTATCGCCCACCTCCTGGAACTCAACATGCTCCTTCTGTCCCCAAATACCAATCCCCTTTGTCCCCAACTCCCAAAATCTCTAGTCCCCAACCACCCTTCTCTTCTGGCCCTAAAGTGCCTCCCATGACTGCCCCGAAACCACGTCATCCGGCGGTTCAGAGCAACAAGGCCCAGTCCTGGAACGTCAGCAGTTCAATGACGAGTACTACTTCTTCAGATTTTCAATCTGGTGTGGCCATGAATCTCGGAGCTGGATCCAGACCGGCGCCCAAAAGAGGAAGAGGACAAATGAAGCAGCAAGTGGCAACTGGAGCAAGGATTCCTATTTGTAACATTTGCGGTACACCTATAAGGTATGTATAAGACTGAAATAAGTAACTTATAATGTAAAGTTCACATTCAATACAATAGAATGTCATACCTTCCTTTAAATCACTGAAAGTTAAATTAATTATTTTTAGCAGATATAAAAGAAACTTAACATATCCCATTTTTATCAATGTAAGTTTGCAGTGAATTTCTCTATTTTTGTTACTTGGAAACTTGAACTTTTGAATAAACATTTTAAAAGGGTGGGAGACATTTGGAGATGCATTTAGGGATAATATTTTTTAATTTTTTTTTATTTTTATTTTTTTATTTATTTATATATTTTTTTTGTTTGTTTGTTTGAAGTAGCGTAAAAAAATTAAGAAATATAAAGATGCTTGAAAAAATCATCAAGGGATTTTCGGGGAAATGATCAGGAGATGGTTAAGGGGGATCAAAGAATGTTTTTTAACATTTAGATTCATCAATTAGCTTGCTGTTTTTGATAACGTAATGATTTATTGAAGAATAAATACAACCGCTTTCTCCTTTTACAAAATCATTTGCTTAAAAGTAGTGATTATTTTATTTTATTGTAAATCGTTATTCATGATTGGATAAATAACATGTATTTACATCAATATTTTGATCAAAAAACATTCAAAGCTGGCTTTAAAATATAACAATATTTTCAGGTCAATGTTTTCTCATGTATGAATAAATAAAAATATATCCTGGATTTACATCACTGTTTTGATCATAATATACGAAATAAATGTTTTGTTCAACAAATAATTGATGAAATTGAATGCGATTTGCAAAGAAACGCACATCACATTCTGAAATATTCAGAGAAAGTTCAAAGAAAACTGTTTGCTGAACTCTTATGGAAATCATTTTACAGTGAAGAAAATGTGGCATTTTTTGTGTAATAATTTTAAAGCATAAGAACAGCGATAAAAACTTAATTAATTTTTAATCTCACTTTGTGCTTGGATGTTGTAGTTATTCCCTATCTATTTCCAACTGTAGATCTCTGTCTAATAAGCTTATGAATGCAAATAATGATTGTTGATAGACAAATCAAACTTCACGAAATTATTCATTCATTGATCAATCACCAATCGTTGAGATTGTCCTCTTTTTCCTAAAAATTAATGAACTAAATTAAATATTTTTACTGTGCTTGATAGATTAGGGGTGAACATTTAGGGAGCCGATATCGACAAGTGGACCACTAAGACATTTTGGGATGATTGACAATGCTAATTTTTATGACCTGTATGTTTAAAAATGTACTTACTTAACTTCCGATCGACAAGGAAGGTAAATGAGAGTCAAAACTTATCTCGGTGAACAGAACTTTTACCTGCCCCGGCGGTTTAGACAAATGGCTATTTTTATGGCTTCAAAAACTGAAAAAATGTTCTTTCTTTCCTTTTGTTCAATTCGTTGCAACTTTTTCTCCCAAAATGGGAATTTGGTGCATAATCCAGTGCCTCAGAAATTATAATACCTCAGAAATTTAGATTAAACTTACAATCATTTTCAAGATGAAACTAACAATTGCAACACAAATGTGATGTTTAAAAAATCAATATTTTTATTAAATTATTGAATTTTTGGAGTCTTACAAGTTTTGCAGTTTTATTTACTAATATAAATATATCTTTTAATGATGAAACGGAATAATAGTTTTTTTGGTTGAGTAAGACTGGAAATGATATGCATATCTGGTATCGAAATGGTTAGTTTTTCTAATATGAAAAACAAATGCTGCTGCAAGGATTTGTGATAAATAAGGGATTGCTGAATCTCATAGATTCGACGATCGTTGGTATGTGCATGGTTACTCATTATAACGATTATTGTATTTTTTCGAGGATAATTTGATAACTGGGTTGGATTTTGCGTCAACTAATACCAACCAACAAAATCTTTAACTGAGCATACAGTCTCAGACTTAATTCCCTACCAATAAAGATCGTCAACCGCTATTTTCACAATAAACTTTTGGCTTACGAAGAACACACATGCAAGCATCACAAGAAATGCAATTCCTTTGATTTTAGTGGCTGAATACTTTTAACAATTTCACAAAAATTTAGAAAAATTGATAACACAAATAGGTTTTCTGAAAATGTTAATGCTTATTTCATTCCAAAAGAATAAAATATGAATATCAAAATATTCATCCGTGTAATTAAAACAGTCATTTTGTGGTTATAAAAAGGCGTTAAAATTCCATACTAAATTTCTGCATCCGGTATTTTTCAAACCACAATTCAAAAGTAATCATGAGGACATTTCTGAAAGTTCAATGCATCGAGGTGGCATGGCAGTTAAAGGTGTGTTACTAACACAAATTTCATTTTATTTTCAGGGGTCCCTTTGTGGTAGCATTGGGAAAATCTTGGTGTCCAGACCACTTCATATGTGCCAATAACAGATGCCAAACTTCATTAGTCAATATCGGCTTCGTCGAAGACAGCGGTCAACTTTACTGTGAACATTGTTACGAAACTCACCTCGCTCCCATCTGTTCTAAATGCTCAATGCGTATTAAAGGGGTAAGAGACTTAATTTTCTTTTGTGTTTAAGTAGCTTACTACGTTGGAAAAAAATTTCAAAACAACTTTTGCGAATTAAAAGAATTCCAATATACCGATATTATCACACGGGTTATTGAGTGAATCGGGTAATCCTACTTACAATTTGGCTGTCATCTGCTTACAAAATAATTTCTGATCATATAACTTATCTTAATGTATGTTAACAAAATTTATAAAATTTGCTGTCATCTAAAAACTATGCATTTTATTCTTAAGCAACTATGTTTTAGCATGATATATATAAAATATTTTTATTAAACAATATCATTTGTTAGAGAGTCAGTAATTTTGATATTATAATTAAAGCACATTTTAATATAACTAACACATTGTAAGGATAAGATATTTCATACTACTACATCTCTAAAAATATGAACAACGCTTTCATTTTTGAAATTTTTCTGTAACAATTTTATTGATCGCTTAATTTATTTTTGAACTATTCCTAGAAAAAAACTGCCAGGTTATTTTCGATATTAAATAAGGATTTAGACATGTGTTCAGAGAACTGTTTTTTAAAAACTTCTTTTTAAAGAAGCAGAAACTAGGTTCTTATTTCCATAATTGATTTTAATATATTTAAAATTTCAAAATTGTTGTGGCATATTTCGGTTCAATAATTCATGGGCTCATATTCCATAATTCTTATATGTTTGTAGTACGGAATCTCCTTTAAACTGTGTTAGTCCGGTCAAATTAGCTTTCATGTGTAAAAAATCGTTGAGTGACAAATGAACCAAACTAAATTAAACCAAACCCCTACTCCTAAATTTTTACTCGTACTCGTAAATTTATGTAGAAATAATCACATACAAATTTATAATCTAATAAAATTAGTTGAAATCATTGAAAAAAACTATAAATAAATTTAGATCAGTGCCTATCCTATTTGATGCCTATACATTATGAATTTCTATAGAAGTATTCATAAAAGATTTGATAGGAATATTCTTGATTCGTATAGAAGCAGAATAACTGAATATATGTGACAAAATATTGTGCAATTGAAGTAATGTTACAACATTATAAAACTGAATTTATATTATATTTTTCGTTATTCGATTGTTGAAAATAGCACTCCTAAAAGAATTAATATCGAAACAAATGAATATGAATCCATATCAATGTTTAATAAAATAATATATAAAAAAATATTTACAGTATACATTTCCTTCTGCAAAATAAATATTTCAAATTTTCTAACTAGAATCAATTTATCGATACCGAAATTAATCATTGTTTTATGTTTTTTAGCTTTTTCATTGGCTAGGTAATACTAATACAATAGGTAGTCTTAGGAGTTACTCATAATCATCAATAAAATCTCTTAATTCTTACAGAATTCAATGTACTTTTTTGGAAACTTTGGATTACTTGATATTTTAATTAATTTAAATTGTCCTGAAGCAAAACAGCATCAAAGTTTACAACACATACCATATAATATCAAAATACTCATACTATTTTTCCCCGGATTAATTAATGTAAATGATCATATTTTGCTTGGTTATCCTTTGCTTAAGTTTTTACCAAATTATATTTAATTAGACAACTAGTTTTTTTTTTTTTTT
>JAPDSC010147394.1:0-21870 GCA_026290005.1 Latrodectus geometricus
ATATATATATATATATATATATATATATATATATATATTGCAGAATTTCTTCTGGAATTGGTAATGGATTCTATAATAATATAATAAGACAATTTTACCCCAATAAAGCTTCTTTGAATGTTTAAACACATTTTTCTAATATTTTGTTAAAATATTAATTTATATCATCTAATTTCTTAATGTCATCAAATATAGTTTTATTGTTAGAAACAATCACTATCACCACTGAAAATTAAAATTTTATTGTAAAAAATGGAGAATCTTTTCATTTTCTTTGAAATCCAATTTCTTATAAAGAAATTTTGAAATGCTCATTTAAATCTATATATGTATACAATGTTATTAAGATGGTATATAAATTTGTAATATTAGAAATCTGCTGGAGTTAAAATTTGCCATAAAATTATAAATTTTGAAGAAATATTTGTTTTAAGTACTTAGAATAGTTTATTGATGAATTTTATACTTTATAATGCTTGTCAATATTGTTATATAAAATTTTACATGTTTTTTTTCCCTCTAAAACATTGTGCATGTTCACCGATAAAAATAACCGATAATAACATTTATATAAAGAACATAAGAATTTGCGGGAAGTTAAAAGTTAATTAGGCTTAAAAAAATGCTCTGAAAATCTCTTATCATTATGATTGATGTTTTTATTTTATAGCTATCGAGAATTAGTATATGCAAAAAAGAGAAATATAAATCTAGAGAAAACTCAATTAATCTGAATAAGATTTCTTTGGAATAACATGGTAAATTTTCTTATGGTTGATAATTTTATTTTATACCATTTTATAATTATATATTACTTGAAGTTTTCAGTCCAAAATTACTTTTTATATTTTTTAAGAATTAAAATACAGATATATTTACATAATAAGTAAAATTATTATATACATAACACATTTGTTAAAAAATTATAAAGTAATAAATTTGAAAAATATGATATGTTTTTAATGCAACCTTTGGTAAATAATCCAACACAATTTAATCTTTAACTTAAACGATTTTTCTTTTGCAATACTTTTTGCAGATAAAAATGAAAATGATATCAGTAATATTTTATGCAGATGCACAGATAAAAATGAGTAATAAGTCAATTTCACCAACTACTTATAAGATTCTTGATTACTTTTTCTCGTTATTCCGTATAGCCTTAATTCATTTTATAAATACTTTGCAATATCATAACTTCTAATTATGTGATAATGAAGTATCGCTATTTATTTCTTTTCGTAACGTAATAACTACCCTCGAGTATGTGCATGGTTATTATTTATTTAATATTTTTTTTTACTTAAATTTTTTATATCGATGTGTAATATCTTTCATTTATAAAACTAAATATTTTACAAGCATTTGTAAAATAATTATTTTATAATTTAACAAATGTATTTGAGATAAATTATCTATATTTTAAATATTCTGAAAAATAAGTTAAACTCGACAGTTTAAATTAAAAATTTATTTAAGAATTAATAAAATAATATGAAAAAATTAAATTATAAATGTATAAAAAATAATATAACATTAGTCATTTGATGAGAAAATTAATTTTTCTAAAGAAAATGTTCCTACAAATAAACCTTCAATTTCATCTTGAGGAAACATGACATCTAACAAAAGTACTAATGATGATTAAAATTGTACGTGTATTGATTAAATAGCTACAAAGCATATAATTCAATTATTTGAGAAATAAAAATTAAAATATATACATATTAAATTAATATTCAACACATTTAAATTTCAAACTGTTCTGTAAAATTTCTCCAAAACGTACAATGTTTTTCTAGAAAACAAAATATCTGAAATTGGGATGTTACGCTTGCCAATAAATAAAAGGAATATACCATTGAAATTTTCTGGAGAGCAATATAAATAAAAATCACGCCCATTGCACTGAAATTGAATTTCTTTTTTTGAGATAGCAAAATTTAAATGTTTGCCATTGAAATAACACGGAATGCAAACATATACTGATGTCTTCAAATGTGTAACTTAGTAAATTACCTTTGATGCCCAAAAAATAGCCAATCAAAATATCTAGAGATGTATAGATCGACGAAACATTAGCTATGATAATTTCATATCTAAAATACACAGTCAAATTGATATTACATTACTTAAGGAATTTTCTATTAGAACCTGAATATACAATATCTTGTATTTTTTATTGATATATTCAAAGTGAAAATATTAAGAAAATGTTACATACCCTTATTTATTTTACTTTATAACGTACTAATAGTATTCAAATAAATGCTACACAAGGAATTATTAAATCCCTTAATGCATCTTACATAATTTTTTACTCTAAATGTCTATGAATTACTTATTCTCAAAAATTAATTACTCAAAAATATTATTAGATGCAATATAAATGTATAATCAAACATTTTAAAATTTTTAAACCTAAATAAATTTAAGCTTAAAATCATGAAAAGTGAAATAAGAATACTTTTAAGTATCTTTGGTGGACAAACTTAATGAATTTATATCTGTTTGGATGAGGAAGTGCGCCACATTGTTTATTTATAGCTTAAATTGTATTAATTTCCAATTGAAATCATGTGTCAATCTAATGCTTAGGCATTTTTATTTGTCAAAGAATATTTAAATTACAAATAAAAATGTAAGACATCGCTCTAAATTTGGTACAGATATATAATTAATGAAAGTCAGATTTTCTTATGAAATCCATCAGATGAAATTAAAAAGTATTTATTTAAAATACAGCAAATTGACTATAAAACTGTTAGATGAAGCAAATAAGAACTCTTTACGTGGCACGGCAGACACGAGCCGTTGCAAAGATTTGAGTTAGTTGGTAATTTTGGTGGATTTTCTTTTTTATTTGACAACCTGATCCTTATGGCGTCCTAGAGATGGATAATGGTATACAAAATTGTATCCATCCCATTACCGAAAGTAGTGAATTCGAATCCAGACTCAGCCGAAGATACGTCGTGCTCACTAATGACGACTGGGACACGTAAATATGTTGAAGCCACAATATCCTCCATGTTCCCTTCAAATTAATACCTCTAGGGATGATTGGAGCCGGGCAATTTGTCTTCTCTAGTTTCAATCTCTAAATTGGAAGGTCCAGATGGTGCTGCCATCTATGAGCTAAAGTCGTACTTCCACCTTCATATGAGGGTACTCTGTTCAAAAACAGAAAACGCTCTTTCTGACTTTATCCGCCCTGTCCCTGACGGAAGGACTTGGCTTATCCAAGTGTCATAAGTAACAGCAACAGCATACATAACCATATTGATATATATTCATATCTTTCTGAAACCAAATGTTAAATGTTCCATGTCAAAGATTATAGTATTTCGATATTTATATAGTAATTGTCAGCTTCTAAAACAATTACACAAAATATATGTTATTTTTTAAATATTACAATTCAATTTTTATTTAAAAGTTAAAAGAAACCTATTACAAACCTATGAAAGTATATAATTTTCGTTTTTTAAAATATTTTTAGCCATTAAAATATAAATTAATGTTGTTTAAAAAATAAAATCAAGTAAAACTTCCTTAAAAATCTAATTGCAGAGAAATCAAAAAATGTGAAACTAAACTTTAAATTTGTATTTTAATCCTTTTAGCATTCAGTTATCAAAACAAAATTTCATTTAAATCATTCTGATTTAAATTAATTCGGTAAGTACTTTAAAAGACAATGTTGTCAAATACTTTAAGTGTCATTATAGTTAGAAAAAAGTGTATCCCTTCTCAAAAATAAAACCCTACATTTAAATGATAACCAAAATTAATTAAGCACAAATAATTTTAAAACCAAAATAGTCTTCAATGAGCACAAAAAAATTCAAAGAATTATATTCTCTTTGAAACTTCCTGAACAAAAGCATACGCAAACACTTTCTGTCCAAAACTTTAAAGTATGTAAATAATAAAAGTAGTCTTTACTGCCACAGAAAGAAACTAAATAGAAAAGTAAAGAAAATTACAGACTCAAAAAACCTAAGAATAATTGCTTTCAGACTATTCAAATAAGCAATTTTGTTTCTATTTCATTGATAAAAGTGTTAGGGAAAAATACAAGAACAGAAGTACAATACAAATATTAAAAAAGTTAAAAAGTGTCACAATCAATGTGTCTAAGAGACATTTAAAGCTTAACCATGACAATTTTCTACATTTTAAAAGAAGGAATAGTTATTTAAATGGATTTGTTATCAGAAATGTATTTAAAACTTTGTTTGTAAAGAAAAATTACTGAAAAATTAATCTCAATTCAGTAATCAATTAGAAAAAATTCAAAAAAACATTTAATTTAAAGCTTTTCCTGTGTGTATAAAAGTAATAAATATGAATAATTATATTCGCGCACTAACTACTACTTGATTGGATTTATGACATGATCATTTTTGAGAAATGAAAAACATGCAAATATAGATATTTTTCTGACATTCAGACGAAAATATTTCCCTTTCATAAAGAAAAGTTTTTCATTTATAAAATAATTTTGACAAATATATTTATTTGATTTGTTTCGTTATACATATTTTTAAAATGAATATGCTTAAAATATATATATATAGTTTCACAGATGTTAAATTAAAAAAAATAAAATTATTTTTTACCAATTTGTTAAGACAATATTATAAATAGTTGTCAATAAAATTTGTTGCTCAAATTTCGGTCTTTAAAATCAAAATTATTCTTAGAACATTTTATACAAAATTATGAGTTATAAATATCGAATAACTTTTAATAAATCGAATATAAGTAAACCAAATATATCTAGGAATAACACAAACAGATTATTATTCTTTGTCTTCAAAGTTAATATTAGATATACCATTGTTAATGATGGATTGTTATTATTGTAACGATTGTTGGAAGTTATTATTAAAAATAGATATTTACTTTTATTTATCCCTATAGATAGAAAATTAATTTATATATTTAATCTACAATTTAAAATTTATAAAACCGGTTTGAAAACTTGAATTCAAATTACAATCTTAATTGCCTAAAACTCTTTTTAGAAATTTTTAAAAAATGTTTCTTAATTTTATATAGTTACTTATAAATTGTTTTCAGTATATATTTATGATTGTGAAATCCTCATTATAAAAGTAAGTCAATACTTTTTAGCTTATTGTTCAATGTAAAAATTTATTATCTAATAGTTCTTAAAAATATACAAAACTGATAAATAAATTTTATTTGTAAGATAAACGCATCTATTCTTAATAGCAGTAAATAAAACATTGCAATTTCTAAATATGTCATTAAAAACTATTCTGCTGCTAAAAATATATTTTCCTAATTATGAATTCCACGTTTTAAAAAATAAGTCATAATATTCTTTAGCAAATTATAAATGTAAAATAGTATTATCTACCAATAGTTCTTTTTAATTTTATTTACAATATGATATCATCTGTTCCTAATAGCAGTAAATAAAATATTGCAATTTCTAAATATGTCATTAAGAGCCATTATGCTGCTAAAATTATATTTTTCTGATTGTGAAATCCACGTTATAAAAATAAGTCATACTTTTTAGTGAATTATACACTGTAAAAGTTTATTGTCTACCTATAGTTCTTATAAAAATATAATGTTGATAAATGATATTTACTTTTATTTACAAAATAAAAGCATTTATTCTTAATAGCACAGTTCATTGAACATTGCAATTTCTAAATATATCATTAAAAATCATTGTGCAGCTAAAAGCCAACTACATCTAGTCAAATTTCATGTATTTTAAATAGGTTTATGCTTGTAAATTCAATTTGTTTTGTTTCATTCAAAGAGCAAATGCACAACAGGGTCTTTTCCAAATGGGAGGTAATAATGCAGGAATATCAAAAAATCTTTGACATCTGGGACATTAGTTTGTAGCATGTCAGATTAAATACATATTATTAAATGGTATTTTGTATTCCTCTACTGAGCTTAAGCTTAATACCGTTTCAAAGTCTACAGATAAAAACAAAGCAGATGATTAAATACCTAGAAGAAATCTGTTGCCCATAGGGACTTTAAATCTGAAATATTCATCAATCTTCTCTAGCTAAGAAATTATCTCGTAAAATATACAAAAATTAACGTTCCGTCAGAAAAAATAATTAGAAAGAAAATACCTGAGTGACATGTAAATTTGACATTTGTTTCTTTCCTGAAATAAATTACCTTTTCATTCTCCGACTCTTTGAAATTAAAGATTTCAACGAAAAGAAATAGTATCTGTTTAATTCCATTCTAATGTATTCAGTATTGTTGTATTTTACATTCTAATGAATAAAAATCATCATTCTAATGTATTCATTATGATTATTTGGCATTTTTGTAATTGTCTTTTGGTATCTTTAAAAAATAACTAATGAAGAAAAATGTAATGAATATATACCAAATTAAGTTAAAAGGTTTATGTAATCACTTTTGGAGTACATAATATGTTTTACTATGGCTAATGTATGTCATTGTAGTGCATATTCATGTTACCATTTATTCTAAAATTAGCTTAATCTTTTTAGATAACATTAAACACATATTTAGACATCAAGTCTAAGGGCCAAAAGAAATTGTAAATTATTTCAGCACTCACACGTACAGTGCCTTCTTGAAGGATTTCCATTGGTAGTGGACATATTCATTATCGTAAGGAAAGAAACCCAGAAAATCTCTTAAGCATATGTCCCAGCAAACATTGCTGCTGAAGGCAGAAGCGTAAGATATATCTCCCATTGATCAACAGTGGTTGGGATCACACCCAGTGTCGTATGACACTTTCATTTTCTGATGTAGTCTTCTTTCATTTTTATGTATGTGCAGTTGACCATTTTAGTTTCTAGTATTGTCTGCTTTCTAATATCATCTGCTTGTAATTTTTTTATTATTATTATTTTTAAGTTTTGTTTTTAAAAACATTTTTTGGCAACGAGCGAGGTTTTACCGTGTGGTTTGTTCGAACTTTTCATTGTGTGAGACATGGAATTCAACATTTCGATGTTGGAATTTTGCACGTTCGAGCTTCTTCACTAAAAACCAATTCGGCTATGTCTTCGCTATGGTAGTTTCTTTTTCATTTTTTTACAGAGATTTTTGAACTGTTTTCCTCTCAACCAAATTTCTAAATGAAATCTGCATGTTGATGTAAATGTTTGCTTGATTTAATACTTCAAAACTGCTTATAATATGAATATAATATGTATCTAATAAAATGTTTAATATGTATCTAATAAAAATGTTTATTATGTATCTAATAAGCAAAAATTGAAACGAAGATTTTTTCTATCGTGTCTTTATTTGAGTTCGGATCAGTAATTATTATTTATCTCTTCAAAGAATTTGAGCAATCTGCTATTACTAAATACATTATTGTGAGGTCACAACTTCGCTCTTATTCTAAAAAACATTTTTCCCATTTTTCTTACAAATTAAACATGCTATCTGTTAATTATTACAATATTTTTGGGCTGAACCACTTTAGGATTTTATTCTTGATCTCGTTCTTCTTTACAGTTGCATTCAGGAAAATGTTATACTTCTACATTAAGTGAAAGTTAGGCCTTGTACTATTTTTTTAGGTAACGTATGATTTTTAATTTCCCCCACGTAAGACCCCTAGATTTTTCGCTCTGAAGAACAATAATGAATTCTTTAAGCAGTTATTGTACATTTTATTACGATTTGCTATATAGTGCTAGCATACAAGAGGAAACTATACAAGGAAAATTACTCTTAAGGTGAAATAGCTAATTTTGAGTGTTATAGTAAGAATTATTTGCATGGGTTTTTTTGGCTTTTAACTGTAGAGTCGATTTTGGTGCATAGGGACACACACAGTTACAAGTATTTATTGAAATATGTATTGAAATATATGTATAAAACCTTTACTAAACATGTGATAGTAAATATCATTGAAAGTTTTACGCATATAAGTCATTATTTTACCAAAAGTTCATTTAAATTTTCAACTTTCATTTGGATTTTTTAAGATGATTTTAATATATTTAAAGTATATTCGCTAATACACATTCTGTATACACACAGACTCTATGAAGCACTTCAAAAATCACGTACTTTGCTTATTTTAAAAGTCATTGCTTTTATGTATAGGTCATATTAATTATGAAAAGTAAATTATAAAGGCTGCATATGCTTATAAATTACTTAATAAAATTCATGAGAACATAACATAAACGAAACTGAAGAGTTGCTTTAAAATTAATTAAAAATATTTTGAACTCATTATTTCCAAACAATTTTTTTTCTGGGAAAACTATTCAGATAAGAAAAAAATTATATCTTGAATTATTGAAAATACAGAAACTTTGAATCCTCAAAAGCAAAAAAAATCTTGATTATACTTATTTCCAACTTTATCTGTTTTCATATATATACAACGAAATGTGAATAAATTATTTAACATACATAAACAACATCACGTATGTTTGTATCCAATTTATCAAATTCTCTGTTGACCTAAAAATATATAAAGCAAATACAATAAAGTGTAACTACTTTTGTAACATATTACAGTAACATAATATTTTGATATGCGTCAAAAACACTGCAATAAGAATATTACAATTTTCTCATAAGATATAAAATAGTAAGACAGTTTTACGACTAATTTAGTAGCATACCACATGTACTAAAGGTATATGAAATAGAAAATAAGGAAAAGAAAATCCAATCTATGAAAGGCGTCATAAACCACTTATAAGTAATATGAAAAGGCTGTTCTAAATAAATAGTATAACGTCATAACATTAACCAACCAGTTGCTAACTATCATATTGCGTCTGCTAACTATTTATAATAATCAACATCAATAAACTTTGGGTACAATGATTTTATACAATATGTGCTTTGGGGAATAAGAATTTCTTAAATTAAGTTTAAATTTAAATATTCCGAATTCCTCAAAACTAGAGTGTATTTTAAATATTTTAGTTGAAAAGTTCTGAGATTCATATGAGAATTTGGTAAGCAAAATTATGATAGCAACTTTTCAAGTTTAATTCTAGTTTCTTCTTTAAAAATTTGTGATTTATACCTTTGGTTGAAAACTTGTACATGTGCATTATTTTGCATCAAAATTCAATTTTCCTCTTTCATCGAAGATTATCTTGCTTAACTTTAAATAGTTCTAATAATTTTTAGTTTATTTTACCAGATTCCAAAAAATAATTTATAAACTCTTTTACTTAACATTTTAAGATCTTCATTTTAAATTTCAAAATATGATTGATTATAAACATTTAATCTAATTATGATCTTTTGACTGATCATGATCTTCTAAACTGTTATTATCGTATTTTCTGATGAATCAAAACAAAATCAGGAATGAGGAAAACAGAATACATATTCTGATAGCTTACTATTATCATCAGGTAGCCATTATACATTCAATGTAATTAAATGCCAAAAACAACTAATCATTCATTATGTATGATTGAATGTTGCGGCATGGATACATGGGACTCAATATTTATAAACGTTTTATTGAACGTGACTTTTAATCTCAAAATGATGGAAAAGCTATAAAACTTCAATGAGGTTTAGCTTTATAACGAACATGAACTCCACTGTAAAAATCCTTTATTGTATTTTTATTGTTAGAGTAAAAAAATAAATGCAGAAATATAAGAGAAAGGAAAGCAAATATATCAATACGACCAATCATTTCCTTGAAAGAATATTAAAATATTGCAGCTTGCCCTAATATGTTGAAGTCGATATGAAGAAAAAAAATTCCCTTCATTAAAATGGAAAATGTAATATTCAAATGCTTGAGAAAAAAGTTTAAAAAGCATATTAAATAACGTATTAGGTAGTGAGCTCATTTTGAAAAAAAAAAGTTTCCTTGAATGGTAAGAGTTTAAACTCTAAATAGCGTTTTTAAAAAAGTCATTAACATTTAGGCAAGTTATGATTATGTAATTAATTTTATAACCAATAAAGTCATTCTATTAAATTATTCAGAGATTTTTAAATTTTAGTAATGTTCAAGAAAAGACTTCACATAAAATGTTCTAGTAAGAAAAAAGCAATTAAATCAAAAATAAATTACATCCTAGACACACACACAATAAGACTTAAAAAAAAGTTTATTTCTATTTTAGTTTAATAAATGAATAAGAAAATTTCCGTTTATATTCAAAGTTATTTTACCCCAGTAATGTATGGATGGATTGAGAATGCCCGAGTGCTTAAGAACACTTATTATAAACCAATAGTCTTAATCAATGTTTTACGTTTTACCATGAAAAATAGAGAGAAGAGTAATTAAAATAAACTACTAGCATTTTAAGTCATATCCAAATAACATTTTAGAAAAAATTGTATGGAAAAATTAGCTACAAAAATATTGGAAAAAAACTCCTTATAAGGTAAATTATCATTTTGCATGTAATAAATTGAATAAATAAGGTTTATTTACTTTAATGTGGTTTATGAAATGAATAATCATTTTCGCCTATAAATACAGATTCATGAATTTAAATTTTAATGTATACATAATATTTAATTATCATGAATATAAATATAATGCTCCAATTAAATAAATTTCATAAATTTAAAGTTTAAAATATACACAGTATTTAATTATCTTGAATATAAAAGTATAATGCTCCAGTTAAAAATTTCGTCTAAGTTTACTTACAAATACCCCTTATTTATTTGGTTATTTTTTTATTACGCCAAGATAGACACCATAATGTAAATAATAAAAATGCAACCCTACTGCGAGGTTAGTTAATACTTTAAAAATGTCAGGGTAACTAGAAAATAAATTTTATTACCAATTAAGAAACACCTATACAACACCGAATCCTAAAATTTCATATAATAAAATTTAGTTAAAAAAAAAAAACAAGGTAAGTGTTGGTATAGGAAAATATAAATGAATTTATTAAAAATATTAATAAAACGTAAATTAATATGAATATTAACTTTAACTTTTTATTATATTTACTTTATTTTATCATGCTTTTGTATTTAGATGCTTTATTGAATGACAACAGTTTAAAATATAATATTTCTATCAGCAAATGAATGTTAAATGATTTATTCCAAAAAAAACATTTGTATTTTTTACTATACTTTTAAGACCTCATTAAAAGACAAGAAAAGCTGAATATTAAGTATATTAAACAAACCATAAATGTAATCAGTAAATTTTAAAAAATGAGCTTGCTTAAAGTAAAAGTAATCTATCATTGGTGAAATTGTGCATCTCAAAGAAAAGTCTATAAAAGCTAGACAAATAAGTAAACTATATCTGAAAAGATGCTTTCAAAACTACTCATCCAAAAACTTTTTTTAGGTTATTCATCCTTAAGAAATAAAATTGATGATGTGACTATTTTTTTTTTCTTATGAATAAATCTTTTCTTATTGTAATATTACTTTAAATGTTTCTTAGAATAAAATATATATCTAATAAATAATAAAATGTTTTTAAGCTCAATGCATTTCAAAATATTGTATGATGAGTATCAATGCATACAGTTTTATTATACATTAGCTTTATTCTGTATTAACACATTAATATTATATATGACATTGTCTAAAGCGATTTTTTATTTGATTAAATTGATATAAAAATATGATCTGTCATTTAAGTAAAAATTTGATTCATAATAAAACTCAAGGGTTATTAATTTGTTCATGTTTATAAACTTGATGAGCACACAGCAACGTAATTCATTGAATTACTCATGCCGGAATCTTAGTCTTAAGATAAAATAGCAATAATATCTATTGTTGTTGTTACATGTGACACTTGGCAAAACAAAACCAGCCCGTCAGGAATTAGTCAAGTCGGACTGATCGCCTTCTGTTTTTGAACAGAGCACCCTTTTCGAGGGTGGAAGTACGACTTTTAACACATAGATGGCAGCAACATATGGATCTTCCAATTTAGAATAGAAGCCAGAGAAGACCAAAAGCCTAGCTCATATGAAACCCAGAGGTATTAATTTGGAATGGGAACATGGAGGACATTGCGACCACGACATATTTAAAGCGGAATAATAATAATAGTATATATAATAATACTTTAATGTTAATAGCAGTAATATATTATATGCACAAAAAACAAAATGACATCATAAGTTGAATTGTGATAAAACATCATAGAAAGAATGTAAACATCAAGAAATATTAAGTCTTATGCAGATCAATAACACTACTACTACGTATAAATTTATACTCCATAAAATCAATGAAATCAGATTATAAATCTTATACATATGATAAATATCTTTTTAAAAAACTTCTAAATAGTATTCAAAATCAATATATTTAGAAGCATAATTATCAGCAATAGCAAAAAATTTAGCAGTTGATTTAGAAATTTTAATTTTTTAACAATTTAAAAATATTAATAATATATATATATATATATATATATATATTCATTTTGTTCTTTAAAATAATGTAGCTTAGATATGTAATATAGTCTTTTTTTAGTTTCTTTTCAGAATTAATTGTTGAATAATTTTATAACTGTTATTTTCATTTTTTGCCAAAATTTTTTTGGTATCCCTTTATTTTACTTTAAATAATCTTATATTTTATACTTTATTTTATATTTTAGATATCTTAGATTTTAGATAATCAGTAATAGCCCTACATTTAACTTAAGTAATGTAGGGCAATTGCTGATATATATTCAATATAATGAATCTGAAATTAATTTATATCAAATTTCATACTTTTCAAATTATTTATTTATGTACAATAATAAATTGCAATTTATTATTTACAGTAAGATTTGAATTTATTATCTTAAATTTTAGTAGTTTCTTATCAGTTATATCGCATGTAATATTAATTATAGAACAAATGCATTTAGTTAATTTTCATTTTGCAATTACCATAAAAAGCAGCACATTTGTTATGAGTTTATTTATGATATCATAAAATGTTGTTATATATTTATTTTTAAATAATTTTTTCACCAATAATAGTTCAACAATAATAATCACTATAAATACCATTAATACCACAAGTTTCACAAGCATAAATTTCATAAATTTTCCGAGTCTTCAATAAAAATATCGCCTATTAAATGCTTAAAAGAATTAAATTAATATGCTTTTTTATATATTACTAATATTTTATCATTAAACTATTCATCGATCTTTCATCTACTTTCTTCTTACTTAAAATTTTCTCTTCAGTATTTGAAGATCATTTAATCGTAAAATAAAGAAAAAAAATTAAATTATGACTTTTTGACATTGAATTATTTGTTTAAGATTGAGGTTAAAATAAATAAACACGATGTTCTTATTATTTGTAATAACTTCAAACAAACAAATTTCTAGGATTAAAAATTCCATATAAAATTCTAGTTTCAACATTTTATTAAAACTATTTTAAATATGAAAACAGCTTATCCATTAAAAATAGTTTTTATCTTGCTTTTCACGAGTCATCTTATATTTTAAACTTGTTTCACTTATTAGACTGGCTTTGAAAAATGTCTCTGCAACAGAAAATTTCATCAAATTGTTCTTTAGATTTTAGAATAATTTTGTTTAAATATGAAACTTATGATTGGTTCTTTTTTTAACACATAAATTTTGAAATATAAAACTGGCATGCAACGAATTGAAATGAACTTATTTTATTCCTTTATTTTCATTACAAGAAAATAATTTCTGCATTTTAAAGCTTGTTTAATAGTTTGTCATATATTTTTAGCTCAACTTTAAAGTTACGTACCAAATTGGAGTTTGAATACGATACAATTGCTCCATAAAAATTGTCTCGTTTTTATATATAATATTATGCTTTATGTATCAAAATGTTACTGAAACAAAATTTTTATCCCACATAGATTAAGTTACGTGTTCAATAAGGCAGTTTGCCTTCGTTTAGCAAACTGAAAACTAACAATGTAAAATTAACAGAATGCCTTAGAATTTCGTTATCTAAATTTATTTATTCAAATATTTTTACTAGAATAATTCAAAAAGTATTCAGGATCTAATTTAGAAAATTTAAATGCATACATTTATTGAATTTATTTTCAAAGATTTATTTCAAGAACAATTTATTTTCAAGAATGATGATGATTGTTTCATTATTAGAATTATTTTGCTAATTGACTCACAAAATACAATAATTAATTCTCCGGAAATTTATTCACTTCGGTGTAAATTGAAATGTTAACTTTAATTAGCTCTTTGAATTTATTAAATTCGATATGGTAATAAACAAATTTTTTGGAACATTCCGTCAATACTTTATTTTTAAATTAATAAAGCAAACTTAAGAAAGAATTATGCAAATTGTGTTCTTTTGTAATTAAATATGTTTAGTAAATATGGTAAATTTTTTCTTAAATATTGCATTGTATATTTTTCATAATATATTTTTAGCCTTTTTTTATTAAAAAATTGTTTAAGGATAAAAAGATAAAGATTAAAAATAACACCGAGATGTACCAAAGTTTTTCTTCTCATTCTTCCTTTTGGAGAGATTTACAAAAAACACTAACAATTAGGAAATTATGATGCTTTTAAGGATACCATATAAGAACGCTATCATGATAGTAAGCTTAAGGCAGTTTTATTTTTTTTTTTTTTTTTTTTTTTTTTTTTTTTTTTGAAAAGTGGCATGCATATTTTTTCCATGCCCATTCGTCAAGTGATGTTTCAGGTTTACTTCTTTGTGACTGGTGTCACACACACAATGGACCAATTTCTACAAACATTCCATAGTAAAGGTGGATATAAAAATGGCTTTTATAATATTCTTCAGCTGCAAGCTGTCCTCTTTGTGAAAGGAAGGGTATTAAATCCCAATTTTAACCCAATAATAAAATCTTGAATTTTATAGTGTATTCAACTTTATTTGTAAACAAACTCCTTTTACTTCTATTCAACGTAACTTTATTTGCTTAAGTTTGAATAATTTGTAGGTTAAAAATTTTACTGAAGGAATTTCTTTACAAAAATAACAAAGAGGAATTTGTTGAAATATTGAAAAAGAATACTAAAATTGATGCTTTTGAACAAAAACATTTTTTAAAGGAAATACAATTTATTGTTTGTGTCGTTGATCAAAGAATTTAAAAATGTTTCAAGGATGCAGTGGCCTGGTTAGTTAAGGCGACCATCTCATTACAAGAAGGTAGTAAGTTCGAATCTCTACTTTTTCCGAAGATCCGTCGTGTTCATTAATAAGAAGTGGGGCACCTAAAATATGTTGTGGTCGAAATGTCCTCCGTGTTCCCATTTCAAAATTAATACCTCTAGGGGTGTTGGGAATCAAGACTTGGATCTTCTCTAGTTTCCTATTTCTAAATTTGAACACCCAGATGGTGATGTCATCTTTGAGCCAAAGTCGTTCTAACATCCTCGTTCAAAAGCAGAAGCTATTTCTGATTTCATTCGCGATCGCCCCCAGTCCCCTGGCTTGGCTTAGCCACGTTATTGTGTCATAAGGAACAACAAAAACATTTTTAATGTCAAATTTGATTAATTAATAATATTTAGGTTAGTAATATTTTAAGTTAAATTAGTTTTTGAAAAGTATCTCATATTTTTTTTACAGTATCTGGAACTTCGGTTCAGAATATTCCATATCAAATATTCAAAATAATGATGGATTTTATATTTTATGAGCATAAAATAAGAAGATTTTAACAGAAGAATGTTTAGCTAAAAAAAGTTATATTTTCTATATATAATATTTTGTATAAAAAATAACCATTCTTTTATTAAAATTAGAATCTTTTTAAGATGTTTATCTGCTATTAAATTTAATTGAAACTTAAATACTTAATCTTATTAAGATTTAATCACCTAATATAATTTAGCTTACAAAAGAAGAAAAATTTTATCTTTCGGACAATTGATGCTTTCACTGTATTGATCCCTAAGTTAAACATAAAATATATTTAGTGAGTTTCAGCTTTGGTTTAAAATTTGTTAAATTAAAAATTATTTGAATTGACAATAAAAAAAATTTTCATTATTTCAATTAAAAATCTTTTTTAAATTTCGAGATATGGTACATATAGTTCTTACAGATTTTTATTTCATTTATTTTATATACTTAGTGAATTTAATTATAAACAAGAATATTCATTTAAGTGCGTTGGTGGATTTAATTTATTATTTGTAAAAACTATAGGAAACATTGACGTTAAAAAAAGTTAATCCTTTACTATTTATATGTAAAAAATTAATTTTGTATATCTGAATTCAGGAAGTCTTCTATAAATACTTTTTGGATTTGAATAGAGAATTCGATTTTAATTCCCAACAGTTTTGTTAAAAAAAACTTTGTTCAAATTTTCTCTTATTCAACTCTCAAAAGAAGATAATCATGTATTTGTTTTCAGCTCAAAGATATTTTATCTAGACTGATTTTGTAACATATGTACAATGGATGAAAACCTTTAACAATTCAAAGGATATGTTTTTCCACCAAAAGGAACTTTCAATAAATAAAATATCATGTACTTTCCCCAACAAAATATCGAATTACCCGTCACATAAACATGTTACAATATCTGAAAACACAAAAAAAAGTCTGATCTTTGTCTGACAATCTGGACACTAAATAATAAATAACATAAAAACTTTTGTGAATCGAAATGTCTACAAGTCTCAAATCAAAGTATTTGTTTTCCTGTTAGTAAAATAAAAATACCAGTCATATAGGTCAGAACTTATTTTTAAAGTAAATAAATAAGAAACTTAAATAGACTTTTTTTTCTATTTATAAGTCACATTTAAAATTATTTCCAAAAATATATAAAGAAAACCATTTAATATCAAATCCATATAAAAAATAGATTTTTTTTTGAAAATAATATTTTTTAAAAAATTATTGTGATATAACAATTTTATTGAAAAAATAAATGCTAAAATAAGTTTGCGATTTAGATATTGTATTTTTAAGACATTTTACTATTCTTATTCTGTCACATTATTAGCCGATGGCTGAGTGGTTAGCATTACTGACTCTCAGGCTGTTGGTTCCGGGTTCGAATCCCGGTTTGGGGATGGACGTTTCCTTTCGTTCTCTGTGTTTCTTTGTCCATTCATATTCTGAGACGATGGATGAATGTGGCCCAAACTATAAACTAGTGTGACTTGATTCGCAGGTGCCCACCGGGTAACGCTAAATGAGTAGCAGTTTCTGGCCTTGTTGTGTCGAAGGGTTTGCCGGTCATTGGAAAAAAAATTTGTCACTTCATATTATCTTTTTATAAATATATTTGTTCATCTTATTTTTATTAAATGCTATATATTTAGTTTCTTGATCAAAATTGGCAATTTGTTTTTAGCAATTTGTGTGTGTGAAATAGTTTCCACAAACACACATCTTGTTTCAGTTCAACTTCTAATATTTTATTTGCTTTTGAGTTCATTATTCTTACTTAGTGGTGCAATATAAATGTACTTAGAAATATTCCAGAAGAAAACAAGAAATTCGAAAGTCATACAGTTTTAACTAATCATAGTAAAATGTCTGTACTGAGCATATAAGAATTGCATTTGAATAAACTTTAGAAATAGTTATATCACTTAATGTCAGAATGATAGAATTAAGAACGAACAGTGACAATTCTGTAAAGATATTGAGCCACGCTTCGGGGTTCGTGTCGATTGAAAATCGATGAAACTGTCACTTTAAAATCACAAGACTTTTATTTTTAGTAAATTCAACAGATTACAAGAGATTCCAACAATAAAAGTCACAATTACACAGCTTCAATGCAACAGGAAAAATAGCTTCTAATCACAGAAGTCTCAAATACCTCAGTCAGTCAACAGCTTTTATGCTCTATGCCTATTCAAGTTTGATCGTCTTCACTCACTCACTCTATTTCGAGCGATGGTATACATACCTGACTTGGCGTGAAATCAACGAGTTTCGCCTAAGTTCTAGGTTATCTCGCTTAATATTGGTCCTATAGATTTGGGAATGGATTTTTCCTGCAGTATTTATTTCTCACCAAGAATCTCGCCAAATAGTCGCCATGCCACCAAATCTGAAGGAATACCATTATGTATTGCTTAATTTTTGTCCAAAACGGGGTATTTCCGATCTGTCTGAAATATTTAAAGACAAATACAAATAAATTTATAACAATATTTTGATGATTCAATTCAAAGGGGGAAATTTTAAGTATCCAAGTGTTTATTTAATAATAAAATAAGGATATTGTGTTTCTTATTTTTTTTTTTAGTTCAAATGAGTTTTTGGAAGTTTCCCAGTGTTTACTATGCGATAGTTTTAATGGTAAATTAATTCAAAATGGCGACTCCTTTTTTAGATGAGTCAAACTTCTATAAGCAGCGGATGTTACTTACAACTACTTTCAGTTGATAGAACTTTGTTCGTTTTCTCGATGCTGACTAGACCACATCTCTTCACAAAAGGATAACCATACACAAATTTAATTACTTCCCAACTATTTTCGGCTTTTTTTTTTTTTTTTTTCCTATGAAAATCTTTAAATAATTGCATTTTTCGGTCCCTTTTCCTCATTTTGTAGGAAACGGAATTTTTTTATCCTCTTAAAATTTTATTTGAAATGATTTTAAATAACATACTGCATTTTACTAAACTTATAAATGCGAATAATTGCTTTTCAATTGAAAAATATGTTAGCTTCATATTAAGAGATATTGTTCATTTTAATGGAGTTTTCTAAAATTTGACATACAGAAATATAATTGAAATAAACCAAAATTAAATTTTTTTTAAATATTATTTCATCTTAAATAATTGTTATTTTTATAATTTCTTCAAACATATTGTTGGCATCCAAAATTTTGCAATTTGGCTCTTCAGAATTTAACTATCACAAATTTTAAAGTTTATATTGTAATTTAATCACACACAACATTTAACAAGTTATTTATATTCGAACGTTAAATCTACATTAAATTTAAATTTTAGATGGTATGAAGAAAGTTTTAGATATGGTATGAAGAAATTGTGCTACATCAACATTAAGAATCACATATCACCAAAGAACTAATCACAGCCCGTACGGTCTGGTTATATCTTTGTGAAAATCTGAAGAATGCAAGACATAAAAGCCTTTTTAATTATCAGTTAAAAAATTGGCAATATATTAAGTTCGGGATCTTTACTTAGTTGTACAATATAAATATACCCAAAAAAATTAAAAAGATTCAGTAAAGATATTGAATTCATATAAATACAAGAGATAAAAAAAAGTTTTATATTATTTTCAGTAATTCATAAAAGTATTTGAAACTGAGTACATATTTGAAGCATTTGAAGTTAATAAAATACCAGACTATGAAAACTAGGCTGCGGTCGCCTGGTTGGTTAGGAATCTTTATCCTTATAGGAGGTAGTGAATTTAAATTCCTGCTTTATCCGAAGATCCGTTGTATTCACTAATGACAACTGGGGTACGTAAAATATGTTGTGGTCGCGATGTTCTCCACAATCCAAACTAATACCTCTGGGAGTGTTAGGAGCCAGGCTTTGGGTTTTCTCTGGCTTCTAATTCTAATTAGAAGATAAGGAAGACCCACAGATGGTGCTGCCATCTCTGAGCCAAAGTGGTACTTTTATTTTCGTAGGTTAGTGCTCTATTTAAAACCGGAAGAAGACCTATCGGACTTCATTGGCCCACTCCTTGAGAGTACGCTTAGCTTCGTCAAGTGCCATAAGTAACAACAACATTCTAAAGAATAATTTTTAATCTTCATCTATAACTCAAACTCAGTAAATAATTTATCAACAATTAATGTCATCAATTTTAAATCAGTTGTTTTGTGCATAATTTTTAAGCCCTCTTCTCTTCCAGGATTACATCATTAGGTATAATTGCTTCAAATCGATTACATTAAAAGCGATATCATGTAACTGCTAACATTTTAGTAATAACAATTTAATAAGCAATTTAATATCATTGGGTATTTTGGAATTATAATTTTTGAAAAAATATCTGTCTCAAATAACCTATCAAATTAGTTAGAAGAATAAAATATGTGATCAATTTAGCTATTTAGCTATAAATGAATATATAATTACTTTACTGATTTTTCTAACTAACCTTCCGGTAGACATGTGCTTCACAAAATTACTATCACTACTTTGGTGCTAAAATTACTAGTAATGTTGTATTAAATTTTATCAATAATTTTAACGCTTTCCTACTGCAAGCTTGAGATTTTAAAAGAGAAACATAATCCGAAATTAACAATATATAATCTAATTATGTCTTAGTAACTACTATAAATATTTTGACATTTTAATGCTTAGTTGATTGTTATTACAATTGGGACTAATTTTTATGCGGTGGATATTGCAGTAAATTTAAATATTATCGCACATGCAAACAATTAAATATTCTATTTAAAATCTACATAACTTGTTTTATATTAGTTATATATAAAAGGAAAGAAGGAAACAAATTTGATAATATAAATGTCTAAGGTGTATATATTTTTTTACTTTCTACTTAAATTTATTGTACGAGCAGCAATAAAAATGTTTAAGTTTTATTCTAAAACAAATTATGCAATATTTTTAGTTGTTGCTGTTACATAGGTTACTTGACGAAACCAAGCTCGATCGTCAGGGACTGAGCAAATGTAGTCAGAAAGACACTCTTACGTTTTTCAATAGAGCACCCTTATACGAAGGTATAAGTAAGGTTTGGTTAATAGATGGCAGTAGTATTTGGGTTTACCAATTTAGAGATTGAAGCCAGAGAAGACCCATAGCCTGACTCCAACCACCCCGGAAGTATTAATTTGGAATGGGAACATGGAGGACTTTGCGAGTCTACATTTTTTACGTGCCCCAGTCGCCATTAGTGAATATAATGAATCTTCGGCTAAGCCGGGAGTTGAATTCACTGTTTTCCAACAACGAGAACTGAGCCTTAATCAACGAGGCCCTATTTTTAATGATTTACATATAAGCAAATTTAAATTGGTGTGCCTTGTCTCTTATAAAATGTATCATTTTTTTTTATTTATTTATTTTTTTTTTTTTTTTTTTTTGCAGAATCCACATTCACACAGTGTAACAAATTATTGAAATCTAAAGATACATTATTAGGATATAATTAGTAGTAATAAACAGATTAAATGCACCTTAAAAAAATTGAAGGTGAAAAAATCTTAAAAAATTGAAGGTGAAACAATCTTAAAAAATTGAAGGTTAAATTAAATATATTTTCAGTTGCTAATATATGCAATAATTTTATTATCGTTTTTATGCGGTGTTCAGATAATGTTTTTCTTGAAGTAACACCATGGAAATGATTCATAATAAATATTAATTTGAATTCACGATAGAACTTAATTACAATATTCAGCTATGGGAAATTAAAAAAAAAACATAACTATACAAACAAAATGACCTTAGTAAATAAAACAACCTTTTCCATATTTCAGTATAATCTTTGTTACTGCCTCCCACCCCTATATATTGGTCAGCGTGCCTGATTGGTCCTAGGTTCGATCACCGTCCTGAGTCCTGGTGCAGGAATCCTGATGGATCTTGGTTTCGAATCATGGTTTGAGCATGGATGTACTTTCACTTTCTCTCTCTCTTGTCTTTGTCTTTTCCTTGTATCAATGGTTGCTTACCCTATAAATAGGTGCCTATGGCTTGTGTGTACTGAGGAAGTCGAACTCCATAACAAACCATGGTTTAGTTATAATAATAGAGCAGCACACCCCATATAGCCAGGTTGGCTGGCAAACAACAAAAAAAATATTTTTTACTAAAGCTGCAATCCGAAAGTACTTTTCTTTATATATCTACAAATAAAAAATAACTATAATGAAAGGATATCTTATTGAAAAACAAAAAACACATTGATTATACGAGGGT
>JAPDSC010147399.1:0-10331 GCA_026290005.1 Latrodectus geometricus
TGCTACAGTTAAAACAAATTTTAGAATAGTTATATCTTATTAGGATTAATATCAAATTTATATAAATCTGTATAGTACTGTAATATGGGTAATCAAAATTTAGCACCTGTTATCTAAAAATATCTGATGGTTAAAAATGTAAATTTCATTAATTAATCATCAGGTGTTACAATTTTTCTTTGTTCAGTCAATGAAAGACTACAATGATAACCCTTTTTATTTCATTGGAACATGATCGATTCTGTTTAAATTCTTCCTTAGCAACCAGCATAATCTTACAGAAAGATTAAACTAGTATTTATGCAAATTTTGGGAAAATAAACTTTATTTGCAATATTTTGATAAGATTGACTTCATGGTTCTTAAATTAAAAGACTGAATTTCAAAATAGTTTTAAAATAAAAATTTGTTTGAAATAAAAGTGTATTGTTTATTTTTAGCAAATTGGTTTCTTAATTTATTTTAAAAATAGTTACCCTATTTTCTTATATGTAATCCGCAGCAGCGTATTATCCGCAAGACTTTTTTATGGAATAAAAGGAAAAGCATCTCACAATCCGCATCAATTTTTTTAGCGAATAGTGAAAAATATATACTGCTGATAATATAGTATAACATAAAATAAAAAAATACACAGTGGGATTAAAAATATAATAAATTACACTGGAAAACTTTTATTATGAAAAACATTTGTTTGGATATACCTCATCAAAATCGTGATAAGCTGAGATGAAAGCACTAGATTGTTAATTCTGAGAAGATGCTAGTAAATCTTATAAATTTTTAGTTTTTAATAGCTTTTAAAATGATTTTAGACATATTTTACAAGTAAAATATATTTGCTTTGTTGATAATTAAATGAAGAACTGGATTATTTTCAAATTGGGTATTGGATGCATTTTTCTTTCATGGACTGCACATGCTTTGTTTTTCACTTCACATTAACATGTCTGTCACCGTATATTTATTTGCTTACGCTATAGCTTTTATTTTAAAATCTGCTGTGTACTATGAATGTTTTCGCTTCCATGTGATGATGTACGAATTTAAATATTTTCAGAAAGAAACATCTCACATCAAGACAAAATGCGAAATGACGTTAGCGAATTGCAACTCTGTAACATCTTTCTGAGGAACCGAATTCCTTCTTGAAGGTAATTGGACAAACCTGATTATAGCTGAAATAAGTCAGCCATGTCATGGCGCTACATGTTATTTATTTTATGAAACATAAACAGTATTTTTTCAAAACTTTCTCGTAAGCTTTCCTGGAGGAGAATATTTTTCGTTTGAATATCCACGGCGGTGTATAATGCGCAGAACGAAATTCGTAACTTTTCAACACATAATCTGCGGATTATATAAAGAAAATACAGAATAATGATTATTGTGAAATTCCTCTACCACACATATATTATTTTTAGTTAAATGTCTAGAGTTGCAGGTGAACTTCAGGTAAAAGAAGTTGATAAATTTACAATTTCAATATGTCTTTTAAATTTAATATTGATAGAAATGCAAGGAAATAAAACTATTTTTACAAAAAGCAAATTTCAATACCTTTTTTTTTCCTGTTGATAGCAACCAAATCCAGTAAAAAAAATTTTAATCTATTTGTTTTTGTATTCTGCATCAGAAATTAGTTTATTCAAGTTCAATGTTCTTAATACTTGCATGATATCAAGAGGACATTTTTTTAAAGTCATTTAACAAGTTGACTTTTAAAAATGTTTCTACGAAAATTTATCCTTGAAAGATTATTTTGAATGAACTTGTGGATTAATAAGCAATCATATTTCTTACATTATAATCTGTATGATGAAGTCGTTCAAAGTTGACTAACTATTTCAAAAAATTCAATCATCTGTATGTATATCAAGTATCTTGGTCATCTTGAAATATTGTCTAGAAGATTTTCTCAAAGAAGATTGAGTTACTGTAGAATAGTGAAAATTATATTAAAACGTTTCAGATCAATGAAATCAAAAGACTCATTTAAAATTGGATGTTTACAAAATTAAGTGTAAGAAATAAAAAGTAAGTTATGATAAAAGTAAATTTTGCCAAGATCGATTTTGAATAGGTATATCAATTGCTTATGTAATACATTAAGTATATATTCACTGACAAAATAAGACAAAGGAGGATAAAAAAAAAATTCATAACATTATGTACTGTATTGCATGAATATATCTAATTCTAAATTAATCACTGAAGTAAAGACAACTATTAAATTTGGATTTTTTAATCTGCAGTTATTTTTTGTGCACAAAGATAAACTGGTCTTACTCTTTAAAGATTTTGAATCACTGGAGACATAGTGCCAAAGATGGAAATCAAACAATAAATCAAAAAGCCAGAGCACTAAACATTCTGTAACACTGTATTAGGTTATTATGTTATTGTTAACAAAATGACGAGTAGCTTAGGTGGGGAAGGAAGGAGTACTTAATGAATATTAACAAATTTATTTACATGTAGAATTATTTATAGACATCTTTTACCTATCTCTTTCTTAGCGAGCTCCTTTACACACACTCTCTCTTTTTCAATTACATGTACATCTCTCTTCATATGACATGTTAACTACTGCCATCTAGTGGCCACTCATTATTTTTTAAATATTATTACTGCTTAATGCTAACATTCGGCCAGACTGACCGATTAATCTCCTGATTAATACATACAATACTACTCGACATTAATAAACTAAAATACATACAAAAATTTCAAAATATCACAAAATAAAAATAAACACACTTACAAATCTTGACAATTCTTCAGTATACATACTTACTATTTTTAAGCCATCAAATTTAACAAAAGTTTAGAAATTATACTAATTTTACATTTGCTAACCTACTTATAAAAGAAAATAAATAATTAGTACATATTATGAGAAAATTATGCACTATATTCAATAGAAAATATTATAAAAGTTCAGATTTTCTTTAAAGTTTAATTTAGTAAGAAAAATGTTTAATTAAATGAAAGTTCATTAAGTTCACAAACAGTCCAATTTGAGTATCACTGGAATCACTTGTGTCTGGGTAAATTCTCCAAGGTTTTAGTTGACTTACATGAGCGGTGATTGTGTAAAAGGACACTTTTTTCTTTTATTGTAACTGAGTCACTCTGTAAGTGTCACCTGGTAATATTTGAGTAATTATCTATGGTCCCCTGTATTTTGATTGAGATTTCAAAGGTTGACCTGTTGCTTGAAGTGTTTTCTTCATGACCACTATTTCACATTTTACGTAGTTGATTGTTTTACATCTTTTTTTGTCAAAACATGATTTCATCTTTTCCTGCTTACGTTCTATTTTTTTAATCACTTCTTTTCTTATTTCTTCGGGATCCTTACATTCTCTGGCTTCATCTGCTAATTTGCTTATTATTCCATCATAAAATCTAGGTGAGTAACCCTGTAGCATTGGAAATGGAGTCTTTTTGGTTGTTTTATTAACTGCATTATTTAAATTCCGTTCGGCATCTTTAATTTTCAAGTCCCAATATTTGTTTTGGATCTTCCATACTTGTAGAAATTGTAGCTAATAAAGTTCTATGGCATCTTTCGACCATTCCGTTTCTTTCAGGATGCTTTGTAGAGTTCAAAGTATGCCTAATTCCATTTGTTGTACAAAACTCTTTAAATTTTTGAGAAGTGAAACATGACCCTCAATCACTTATCAACTTATCCGGTAATCCAAATTTGTTGATGAAATTCTGTAAAGCTTTCAGTACATTTTGAGTTGAAGTACTTCTCACTGGTGTAGCTCTGACGAATATAGTTAAATTATCTATTATTATAAATAATTCTTGATTTCCTCTACAAGTTTTATAAAAAGGGCCTAGATGATCCAAGTGAATGATAGAAAATGGACGTTTCCCTGGTGCAATTGGGTTCAGAAACCCCTGCTTTTTCCTCCTGGAACTTTGTTCAACAGACATTCAAAACAGATCGAAATATGTTTTCTTACATAATGTTTCATAGATGCAAACCAATATTATTCTTTTATTTCACTAACAGTTTGATCAACAGAAAAATGTCCCATGAGGTCGTGGAATCTAATTACTATACTTTTCCTCATTGATTTAGGTATTACATAAAGTAAAATTTCTTTATCCTTAATCTTGCGTTTTCTATAAATCTTATTCTGCTTGAAAACATATCCTTCTATCATTTTCTTTTCATATTCGGACCTGTCATCTTCATTCTTCTTTAATACATCTATTAATTTGTGTAGTTCCATGTCTGAATTTTGCATCATTAAAACTTGTTCTTCTGTAGTTAAAGTAACACAAACTTCAAATCTTCTCTCAATAATACTGTGCAAAGTATCTTCTGGCTTTTCAATAGCTGCTCTGCTTAGTGCATCTACATGTTTCATTCGTTCACCTGGCCTATGCCGGATTTCAAAATCATGTTCTTGCATGAGGTTAAACCATCTTGCCATCTGAGGATTTGATGACTTTTTATCGTTTAGATACACGATTGCTTGATAATCTGTGATAATAGTGAACTTTCTTCCTGTCAGAAACTGCCTTAAACTTTCTAATGTCCACACCATTGACATTAACTCTAATTTACTCGAATGGTACTTTTGTTCAGTTTCCGTAGTTTTCTTACTAACACAATAAACCATCCTCCAATTCCTTTTACTATCTCTTTGAAACAATATTCCGGCCTATCCAACTGAACTTGCATCACAATGTACCTCGGTTTCACTTTCAGGATCATAATGTGCTAGAATCGATGCTTCAATGAGATTACTTTTAAATTCTTTGAAAGCCTCACTTTGCTCTTTTTCCCAAACAAACCTTGCATCTTTTTTTGTAAGTTCAGATAGTGGTGCTGCCTTGAGAGAATACTTAGGAACAAATCTTCTAAAGAAACTAGTAAGTCCTAAAAATCTTTGGATGTCGTGCATATTTTTTGGAACAGGAAATTTTTCAGTAGCAGCTATTTTATGTGATCCAGGTTTCAAAACATCTTTACTAAGTATGAAACCAAGAAATTCATTTTCCAAATTCACATTTTGGTAGTTTTAAAGTTAAATTGGCATTTTTTAAGCACTCAAATACTTCAGTAAGGTTCTGTATCATTTCAGTCCATGTTTTAGTTGGAATCAATATATCGTCTAAGTAACACAGTACTTTTTTGTTGAACAATGGACCCAAAACAAGATTCATGAGCCTTTAAAATTCTGCTGGAGCATTCACCAATCCAAAGATCATTCATTCGAATTGACCTGTATCATATGGAGTTATGAAAGCAGTTTTTAATTTGATTTCTTCAGTCAAAGGTAACTGTAAATAACCACTAGCTAAATCCAAAGTAGTATAAAATTGGCTTTTTCCAAGACATTCTAAAACGTCATCATTTTTAGGTAATGGAAATTTATCTTTGACAGTTTGAGAGTTTAATTTTCTATAGTCAATAACCAATCTCTGTTTCCCGGTCTTTTTCTTAACTAATAATACAAGACTGGAATAAGGAGATCTTGTATCTGTAACTATTCCATACTTCTTCCATTCAGATACAATTTTTTTATGTGTTTCCTCTCTTCAGAATTGGTTTTATACGGTTATTGAAAAGTTGGCTTGCTCCCATCTACTTGTTTAATGTCCATTTTGCGTAAATTTGTGCAGCCTAACTCGCTAATGTTTAAAGCAAAACAGTCTCGATATTTATTTAATAAATTCAAAAGTTCCAATTTTTTATCACTGTCTAAGGATTTGTCAAAATTTATATCTTTCATTAAAATAGAAGACTTCTCCTTGTTAATTGTTATAATTTCAACTTTTTCATCATCACTTTCAGCATTATTGGATAGGGATAAGCTTTCCTCACTTACTTCCATTCCCTTACCTAAATACTGGCCTTTCCTAATTTTTAAGTTAAGTTCTTCTTTATTTATTACAGGTACAATTGTTTCACCGTTAACTACTTCAAGAATAGAATTGAAATTCTGTCCAATACTTTTGACTAAAATTGTCCCATTAACTATCGAATTTTTGGTTTCTTCAATTTTTGCTCTAATTAGATTAATTGATTTACTTTCGATTTCTGTCTCATTTAATGCTTTTAATTTAACTGTGTTTTCATTGATATCTACTTGAATTTCATTGAAAATGTTATTTAAATATCCAAATTTTAGATTACCCTCAATACACGTAAAAGCAATGTATGGTAAATCTAACCATGTTCTACCTAAAATTAAATCGCATGGCTGGAAATTATCTTCTACAATTAATAAAGGAATAAATTTTCCATCTACATCATCTATACGAATATTTACTACAGCTTTTCCAAGAGTTTTAGTCACTGGATTATTTTGATTTCCAAAACCGAATAATTTACTGCTATCTGGTGTCATATTTAAATTCATTTTTATTGCGATACTTTCTTTTAAAAGGCAACTACTTCCTGTATCAATTAGCGCAATCACCTTAATATAAGCATCTTTTAAGTAGTTCGTTGGCACCAACGATGCACTTGAATGAGAATTGTTTTGACTGACAGATAAATTATTCCCCTCTTGCTTTTCATCGGTTTCATATTTACACGTTCGCTGAGAATGACCATGCTTTTTACATTTCTTACAGTAAGCAGAAGTTTTCGGCGACGGGCATTCACGAGATATATAACCATAATCATTACAATTAAAACATTTAAATTCCCCTTTCTGATTTTGAATATCCGTGCTGACTAACTTTTTTCAATGAATACTTTTATTTTCACTAAACGGAAAGGATTTCTTTTCTACCTGAAATTTTTCATTACGATAATCATAATTCGATGAGTTTCTTAATTTATAATTGTTAATAGATCTAATATTATCATAATTATCCAATTTATCTGCTAATTGATCTGGGGTATTAATTTTACGCCATTCCTCTACAAAATGTTCCTGAGTTGTTGAATTTACTAGTTTCTTCAACTGTTCAGTAATAATTAAATTTTTTAAACTATTAAAATCTGAAATCTCAAGTCCTATTATCCATTCGTCAAAATAGTTTTGTTATTCGAAAGAATCCTTCCATGTACTTTCTGGATTTTTTAACAGGGTTTAAAAATTTAAATCTAAACTTATCAGCACTTAATTTATATCTCTTAAGCAATAAGGATTTTACATACTTATAATTATTTGCATTATCTTCGTTTTCATGCGCAGTTAGTTGCGTAGTTTCATGAGGGAGCAGTCCCAATAATTGTGACACCTAGTACTCTTCACTTAACCCAATACGTTGTGCCTGCAGTTCAAATAAAACTAAATAAAAATTTATATCCCCGTCTTTCACTTTATATTCGTGCATTAACTTTTGAAAATCTGTACGTTTTTACTTTCATCATTGTTACTTAAATCCGAAATATTTGCATTTTGGACTCTATTTTTGATATGTAAATGTTCAAGTTCATACTCCCGGTCAGCCAACGTTTTGGCAGCTTCAATAATCCTACTTAATAAACTTTTACTAAACTCTTCATCATACGTCTCTGATTCTGTTATAATACGTTTTAAATCAATTATTTTAGCATCTTTAGGTACTGAGAGTCCTAATTCTGTTGCAAATTCTATTAAATCTACTTTTTTAGCCTCCCCCCAAAGAGCCATACTTTACTTTATTAAAATACTTAATTACTTTACACATAAAATACTTTATCAATAACGAACTTTATCAATAGTGAAACATCCAATTAGAAAATATATTGTAATTAAATTGAGAATAATTGATATGTAATCTTTTATGTAGAATAACCAGAATAAAGTTGGTCATCTTAATTTATGAGAAATATCGATAACATTAACATATAAAATAAAATTCAATGAACGACTCATGATATATACATATTTAACTATGGTTGTGAAATGTGAATCTTCAAAACATATTAATCTACATTATATGTTGAATTGCATTATACATTTTAAGGAAACTATAAAAGTAATTATAAATGTTTAAATTGCTTTAATATCTGAAAATTTAATCTTACTTTTTCTGTTGATAAAAAATAATCAAAATTAATCTCAGTGAACAGGATTTTACTGAAAAGAATTGTAAACAAAATAATGGAAAAATCCAAATTATTTTTAGGTGAAAGTAAGCTAGAGTTTGCAAATAATTATGTTGAAAAATAATACACAGCATTGTCAATTAAGTTGCATTTTACTTTTTTTTTTTATAAGGGAAGATATTAAAGCTTCTATTTGCTCTCTGTTTTAAGTTAAGTTTATTAATAAACAGTGATCTTTAAGAAAATGACTTTGTGCAATAAAAGATTTAAATAAGAATTTTTTTTTGGTCAGAAAATCTCCTATTGAAAAACTTCGTCTTTAAATTGAATTCTTAATTAAATAATTTTTTGTGTAGGATATTTATTTTATATGAAATTTTTATGTTCAGAAAAAAATTGCTCTTAAAATAATTAACATAAAAAACATTTAGATTGAAAAGGTAAAAGCCTTTACTTAAATGAATAAAGTTGTATTTACTATCTTTAAAAATTCAATGACCAAATGGAGAAAAAAATTTATTGTAAATTTATGGGAGATAAGAATTTAAAAAGTTTGTTAATAAAACAATAAGAAATAAATGCTTGGAGATATGAAATTCTAATTAAATTAATTTATTGAAACATTATTATTTCAGATGTTTTTATTTTACATATAGAGAAATGAACAATTACAAATGGCTCAGTCATATTTAGATAATGTTCTTTGGAGTGGAAATTCCTAAGGCAATTCCCAGCCACTCTTACATTAGCCTTTGGTAGTAAAGAAAAATCTATTTATGAAGCTATGCATGCTATGTTTTGAGTTTTAGCCCCATTTGGAAGCTAATGCAAAAATTTGAATGTGAGAGTTAGACTTAAATGACGAGAAAGTTTGAGAGCACCAAAATTTAGTCTTCGTGATTGTATTTGAAATTGAAAACTGAAGTTGTCATGCTTCTTTTATTTTAGATTTGATTCTAGTTTGAAGAGTAGATAAAATTCTATTTGTTTAGACGATTAAAAAATTTAATGCAAATGAATACATTTTCTTATTTCTGTTATAAAAAACGTGTGCTATAACATACTAAAGAGGTTTTCTATCACAGAGAAAACTACTGATATTTACATGAGAAATATAGTATCAAATTTATATGTAAACAATTGTAATTCTAAAAGTAACTCAGATTCATAGATTTGTTGATTTTTACAATATCTCTTCAATTGTTTTATGTTCATAATTCACCAGGTTCTAACTCAGTCTATAAGCATTTTTGTATTATCTTCATAATGCATGTTTAATAGATTTTTGAGCATATTTTTGTAGATTTGTTAATTGATAAATTTTTAAAACTTTTTTAATTGTTTTTGGGAAAACAAAATTTAATCATACAATAAAAATTGGAAATGAAAATAATTAAAAATTAAAACAAGATGAATGAAAAATATAAATTGTTTGTTTGGAAAACCCAATTTCCTAATTGAAGAAATAGCTGATCTTCAATGATTGATAGACCATGTCATTGAGTTCAGTAGTATTTTATATTATAATCATTTGAAATGTTTATTTATTGGAATTATTTTTACAAAGAAGAAATTGCCATGGAATTGTAGTGTTTATGCATTAAAGAATATGTTTGAATGTTTTATCCAAAGTAATCAAAATAAACTGTAGATGTATTTTTGGCTGTATGCTATTAATAAGAATTGAATTATAATTTGACTTTATGTTTGACACACTAACATTTTGAAATATTTTTTACATAACAAATGATTGAGTGTATATTTCTTTTTCCTATTTTTAAACTTTTTGACCATTGATTTTTATAAAATACTAAATAGCTAATATTAACTTATTTTATTAATTAATTTAACAATTTTAAAAAATATATTTTATTGCTGATTATTTTTACTATTATGTTATATATATATATATTTTCAATGTACATAATTTATTATGACTATAGAATATATTGGTAGATTGAAGCAAATTGTATGTTGAAACAAACATAATTGAAAATAAAAATTTCAAATAGATTTAAAATTTTTGAAAGATTGAAAATATAATCATAAATGGTAAAAAATTTACTGTTTTAAAATTTTTAATTTTGTGAACTATTAATGAGAGCTATCAAAAATTATTTTTATAAGTTTTTAGTTTATTCGTAACAATGAAATATGGTTATTTTATACATTAGATTTTTGTTTTTAAATTACAGAAAAAAGAAATTGTCATTTTAAGAGAAAAAATTGGCAATTTAGAAAATGAATTGAATAAACAAAGTAAACTCTTCCAACAACTTCTAGATTCAAAAAAGAAAAGTGAAAATGAACTGAG
>JAPDSC010147402.1:0-13535 GCA_026290005.1 Latrodectus geometricus
GTTTGAGAAACAAAAAAAATAATCGCATTTAAAAACCTAAGAAAATGCAGCTGATCCATGCAATCAGATCTATATCCGAAATAATTTTGGAACGAGTTCCTGGAGAAGAAATAGTGGGGTTGGAGTAATTTGAGAAGATTTAGGAAGATTAATAGAGTGAATTGGAAAAGATTGCATAATTTGAAGGAAATTTAGTAAAAAGAAAGGAAATAAAGAAGGAAATACTTAAGAAACTCTCAAAAAAGTTTCTTAAATTTGAAATCAAAATCTTATAACTAAACAATTCACAGACATTTGAACGGCCTCTCAGAATATTTTCTTAAAAACTCTTTTCGTGGATATTAAGCTGTATTAAAGTATCACAATGAAGAAAATTAAGTCTTTCAATCACATTAGTCTTCCTACTGAAATTTTCATTGATAGTAGGCAGTACACAAAAGTAGCAAAGTAGTAAAACCAGAAAGATTTCAAGCACTCACCGGTATATATGTACAAGCAAACAAAAGAAGTTCAACATTTATCTCCTGTTCTCCAATGATGGCTAGGATTCAACCCAAGACATACAGTACTGAAAACTTGGTTCCACCAGAGATACCGGGTGAATCGCAAAGCTTGTTGAATTTTCAGTTTCATTGTTTGTGGTATTGCTGGGAGATCTTAAAAATATTGGGTTCTATACTTTTGGGCACCTCCACTATCATTTTGTGTATCGCTTGCTCAACACAAGAAGTTTTCACTGATTTTATTGAAAACTACAAAGCTATTGGCTATTTTATAGGTTTTTATGGCATGAAATAGCTGAAAATCTATCTTTGTAATTCCACTTACCTTAGAAATTGAATGTGTGTCAGCAAACTTTAAATATAACCAAGTTAAAAAATATTTCCTAATCAGGGGCTGTGGCTTAAGAATTAAAAAATCACTAATTTTATAAAATTCTTCAAATATTTATTAATTTAAGATAATTTAAACATTGTAAAATATAAATACATATGACTATTTTTGACATTTGTAATTTTACATGAATACGTATACATAGAATATAACTACATCCAACATTTTAAAAAAAAAGTGCATAAATTTATCATTTTTCATCATCAATTATCAACATTTTTTATTATTTTTTACTAGTGTAATAATAATTTACACACAAATTTATATTATCATTTATACTATCAAACAAATGTATATCTCATTAAACAAATTACTACACTGTAAATTGTGGAAAATGTATGCTTCCTACTTTCCTGATAGATGAAATTTTTTATTATAAAAACTTTTAATAATATAATTAAGTAAATTAATATAATTAATATAATAATAAATTAATATAGTTTTATAATTAAATCTTATATAGATTTAAATACATACAGGATATTTGAAATTTTCATATTATGAGTTTCTGGTTGTATCCATATAAGGTTTCAATTCAAATCTGAAGATAACAAGCAAAATTATTGAATTTTTTAGATAGAAATTTTATTAAAAGCAATGGTAATTTTTAGGATTAATCATACATTTATGTGTAACTTGTTGTAAATTGAGCTTGTAAAACTAATAAATTATATTTTTAATATTCCTTGTAATAATATTATAGAATATAAAATTTCTGCAAATTTAAAAAAGGAAAATAAAATATATAGTAAATAAGTATGGAACTTTATATTAAATTTTATTCTTTTTCTTACAGTTTTCCATAAAATATTTAATAAAATTTAATTGAATTTGAATAATTACTTTTAATGAATGCATTAATTTAATTCAATTTTTTTTGGATTTCTCAATTTAAACTATTAAAATGTAGTTCTTATTATAGACTTCTATCACGCTATTTTTTAAACTAATTTTTTTTAAAAAATAAATGCAAAATTTCATTTAATATTACTATAGTGGTCAAGGGGATTATACCAATTTTATATTTCATAGTTTACGATTGACTGATTACCTTGATATTTGACCTACATAAATTGCAGAATACTGTTATAGTTTGCTTTCATCAAAGACTAAGTGTTGATTTTCATGTAGTGAATTATTCTTCGAATCACTGAAATCAGTTTTTGAGTCTAAATAACTGGCTGGAACAATCAACACACCAAACCAGCAATTTTTTTAAAAAAGAAATTCTTAAATTTTAATTATTTTTTATTTAAATAATATGCTAAAACATATTGTATGATATTTAGTATTTAATTAATGTTATGTATGACTTTTAATATTTATATTCGAATTAGTAACCGAAAGCCTAGTGATCTGATGTTTGCTGTGGAAGATAGTGCTTTTGATTTACATTTCTAATAATGTCAATACTTGCCTAAATATTGTCATATATAAAAGCCCAAATGTTGTCTATCATATCTACAAAACCATAAATTAGTAAATAATTAACTTGTGTGTGAGTATAAAATATTCAAACTCAAAAAGTGAAGATAACACAAACAGAGTAACATATATATTTTATTTTCTATTTTTTATAAGATCCACATAAAATCAAATAAATACTTAAAAGATAACTTGTCACATATACATATGTATACACGCATAATGCATCATTGATCTGTGTAAAAAACATTTGTTATAGGTTGTTACAGAAACGTTATACTAAAAGCTATTGAATAAATTTCTTACAAAACACAAGTATTAAGCTTAAAAGCAATGAAAATCCTTTTCCTTTATTAAATCACATTGAGAGTGAAATATTGTTATGGAGAGAAATTTATTTCTCTTTCTATTCAAGGCATTTCACGTTTATCTCGAAAATAAATACAACGACTAACAGAACAAAGATCTTACACAAGAGATTCGAGAATCCTCTGAGATAAAGTACGTATGAGCTATCAGTCAAGCCTCAATGAAAGCACTTGAAGGAGAGTGGGTGGTCTGAATCCCATCTCCTACTCCCCATGAATTTCGCCCACTCACGGAATAAAGATCCCTTGTTCAATGAAGAGGCCCTCCCCTGAGGAAAACGATATACACTTGTTGCTGCACATTTGAAGTTGAAGTTAACGCAAATCACAGAGCAATGCTGAAGCTTCCCTCAAATAATGAATTCTGAATTAAATTTGAATGTGTAAGTTTTTAATCAATGTGTAAGATTTCAATAAGTTTATTGATAAAAATTCAATACATTTTTAAAGCTTCCTATTTGTAAAAGTAAATATATAATTTCAAATGTCGTTGTGTTTTATATTTGTGTTAATAATAGAAAGTGATTTTGTATTACAAAAATAACTGCAGTTAATGTTGATTATGCGGATTACATTATAATACTTTTCTTACATTATTTAGCTAGATATATTAAAGAATTTTGTACTTTATTTCAATCAATTCATAAAAAATAAACTAATATACTTATTTTATAATAAAACTTTAATACTTATTTGATAACTTATATTATAACTAAAACTTCAAAGTGTACAGTATTCGTGTTACGCATTTTTTCATCTATTAACATATTGAGTTACTTGTGACTTATAGTGTCAGGTTCTGGTAATACGATTGTAGAACGAACAAACTTTAATTCTTTAACTCAATGAACTCCACCAAGGGTGAGATGTATCTAGAAACTGTTACTTTTTAGTAGTATCATTGTCATGCGCAGAAATGAGCGTCAATTTTAAATATCACCTTGGTTCTCAAAGCTGTGAATATTTTATTAAAGTTGATTATAAATTAAGGAACGTTCAATAATAAGAACTTCATATGCTTAGAAACTCGTCAAAAATTATTGTCCATTATTTTGTACGTATGTGCTAAAGAATTCGATGGAAATGTTAAAAACTAAAACTTTTGAAGTGATTAGATGTTTTTGGTGAAAAGAACGAGATTATGATTCCCAAGAATGTGATACTGTTATTTTTGTGAGATGTAAAAATTTGCATAGAATGCACAGCACCTTCTTTTTAACTTGCTACCAATAATATGCATTGGCTAATTTTAACTTGTAATAATTGATGATGGCAAGACATTTCAAGTTTATTTCCACCAGTCCTTTACACCTTCAAACTAGGATGACAAGAGCAAATGGGCTATATCAATCCTTCTTAGTTTTCCAAGAATATTTTCAATTTTTTGGATGAGAATTCAGACACAATAAGGGTCCAAATTCATAAAATTCTTTTTCACTAATGTAACTAACTAATGTCCAATGCTCCAATAGCCTTTTCTCAAGTTCACTATTTGTATCACATCTCCGAAAAGTAAAATCCCCCTTTTCCTTTGTGTAAAATAAACATTAAAAAACTAAACAAAAAGCCCTTTTCATTTGTGTCATATAAAACCTAAATCATAAAACTTAATCACATTTTTATCAGTTTCATGTTCAAAACTTAGTAAGACCTATAGATCTACGTGGATTTGAGACATGGAAAAATCATCTTATTAATAGGAATTTCAATATTTATATTTGTGCCTAGCTATATATGAAAAATACATTCATGAACATTGAAAATATCACATCAAGAAAAGAGAATGGGATTGGAAGGAAATTTAATATACATTGTGATACAAGTGTTAGATTCTCTTGATCACAAACTCAAGACAATTAAACAAATTCAGTGTGTTAAGTGTAACCTCAATGGCTATTCAGCCCATCTTCTGCTGCAATAAATGTCGCTACACAGTACAGCATCAAGTTGATTAGATGTATAATATTCCCAAGACAAATGTGCCCATAAATCTTGAACAGTCAACTCCAAATCATATGCAAGATGACACGGCAGCATCTAGTGTTCCAGCTGGTCCCAAACATGCTGCATCAGGATCAGTCAGGGCATCGGAATGGCCATGGAAGAATCTGAACATGACGTACAAAATCTTGACAACTCAATCTGTATGAGCGGAGAGCATTATATAGGTGGAAAATTGCCACTATAAGTCCATTTACGAAAGGTTCGTGGTGGGATGGAAAATTGTCACCAACAATAACACTGGCGCGTTAAGGCTCCACATCCCATAAATAGAATAGATCAATTATTATAGGCTATGTCCCCCCCCCTGATTCTTACGTCTGCAGAGTGGACAACGTATCGCTCAACAGTGTGTATTAAATGTACCGTTTACCAGTATTCCACCACACCGATACGCGATAATAATTCGTCTCCAAAAACTAACCAGACTCTTCACTAAACACCACATTTTGTAAGTCTGCGGCATTGTTTTTCTGCAAGGATATAGTTTGTAGAAAAACTAGCCCCTTTACATCTGCATGCATCATGGAAAGAGTCACTGCAGGATCCACGAGTGCTTCTTACATGATCCTTCTATCCTCTCACCTCGTTCTCTTCTTGGTCTTTCCAGACACGATACGCCATACGTGGGTATGATCTCTTGTAAATAAACATAATCACATGACACACTCTGGACAATCAACCCGGGAACAACACGGTACATTGACCAGCATGTTGTTTTCAAACTGATATGAGGCTCCTGTCAAGCTGACTTAATTGTGCAAATTGTCTTCTCAAGCGTCCACTTGGCATTCTTCTCTTACTAAAGACCTCCTAGCGTCATCATGTGATCACATTTCCGATCTTCCACTCTGCTCTAGTTTACATAAAACCCACTATTTGATTGCAGCTCTACAGCCGGGTGTTTGGTTATGAGGATTGGCAACAAACTGGAATCATTTTCAAATTGGATTTCATTGCTTTTATTTGCAAAGTTTCATGCTTGAACCTTCGTTTCTTTTTTGATGCGCTATTTTTATTGTATTTCAGGTTATTTTTAAATTCAATCCTCATCAAAAATTAATAAAAAATAATATGACATTTTAAGGCAAAAGTGAATAAATTTTTCACTGGCATAATTCAAATATATTTAAAATAAGATACATAAAATGTAAAATTATGTAGAATTTTTAGGTACTAATTTTTATTTAATTTTATAAAGTTATCATTACTTAAATGAAAAACAGTAATAAGTGACACAGAGAAATTGCTATTCTTAATTGTTATTGCACAAAGTAATCATAAAAAAATTGTATCTATAAACTATATTGCACACATTAATATATACATAACTCTAATTCTAAAAATATTAAATCTAATCCCAATTCTTCGAATCATTTGTGACACATTATATCACGCCAAGTAAATTATCAATCTTTTCGAATATGAAAATTTATTTTTAAGAATAAATAACTTATGAAGTTAGTGTGCGAATAACCTAGTTTTTTAGTGACTAAAGTAAAATGATATTTATTTATAATCTGTCTAGGTTTCAAAATCTATTGATTGAGCCAATTTCCTTTTGTTCCTTCATTTTAAAGCTCATTTTAACGTGATTTTCCGAAATTTCTACGAATTCAGTCGAAGATAAAATTCCTCTCGCGATCACAATCAAATTAAGCACCCATTCTGCGTCTCGCGGCAGTGAAACTCCTCTGACTTTGGATCCTGATTCGCCGAGACTTTTGCGTAGTCATGAGAGCCAATGAATCTCCTAAAATTGGATTTTCCTAAAAAAGGTAGATGTAGAGAAGTTCCTGCGTAAAAATTCTTCCCAATATAGAAGTCTTCTTGGAATCTGCAAATAAATTAAGGTATTCTCTGAACTGACATAGAGCTGTAAATAAGAGCCTCTAGCGACGACAGATTTTATTTGAGTGTCTGAGGATTCTAGTGGTCTCCAGGACTGATGCCACTCTCTTTGTACAAATTTGTTTCAAAAAATTACTTAGTCAGATTTTAATTTAAAAATTAGCATAATTAAGACAAAATTTAACTTTTCAGTTATTCAATAAGTATATGTAATTGACTCTGTAATTAAGGTTAATTTCAGAATGAGTAGATTTGTTTTCATAAGAAAGGTTAAATCTGATATAGTAATATAGAATATATTGAAACTTCTGCGTCACCTTACAAAATTCTCTTTTGAAATTTTTCGTTAAATTTAGAAGATTCCTGAGGGATAGAATGAAACATATAGTAGGGTGTTCATCTTCGATCAACTTAAAATGCTGGTTATGCTAAATATGGGTGTTTGATTAGAGTATTTTTTAACTATAATTTAAACTACAATTAATGAGTATATTTGAAAACTGCAAAGTTGCTTGTCTCGTGATGGATATAACTGTGTTACCTTCAATAGCGAATTCGTATACTTCTTTCTCCCAATTTAAAATTATCTATGCGTATATGTTATATTCATTGAAAAATGTGTTCGACTTTGGATTATCCTTTCATTTTTAAATTCTAACTGTGTGATTTTTCATAAGTAAAGTTATTAACAATTTCCTAGAATTTCATAAAAATATTGTTTTATACTCCGTAGCCAGCGCATTTTTGCTTTTCTGTATGACACTTACCTCACAAATGCATTGAAAAGACTTCCCCATTCAATACCTTTATAACGAAGAGGAAATTCTCAGTTTTCTATCCCTCAGATGATTTTTTCAAATGATTAGATGTAATTTTGTTGCAGGAAAAAAAAATATTGATTAAAGTTATCTATAGTAACTATAGCCGAAATATCATACATCTTTATTTTTTGCCATGAGCAAAATATATAATTTCAACTAAAAATCACAGCTCTCTGAGGCTGGTGGTTTTGAATCCCTGGTATCGCATAAAGACTTAAGAGAAATTCTAATATATTAAAGAAAATTAGATGCTCACAGAGAATATTTTCAATTCGTTGTCTAATTTTTCATTATAATTTTCTATTCAAATTTAGTTATAGATTTTGATTATTCGAATAGAAATTTCGAGTAATCAAAATATATTTTTAAAACCATTTTAACCGAAAACGTTACTAAAAAACTATGCTGTGATTTTTAACCCTTTCGCTGGACAAAAGAAACCTCAGCAGTAATTGTAAAAACACTCTTTTGTGAATGTCTATCGAAAACCATGGGGATTTTTTTTCCTATTAAATTAATGAAATTACTGAAGAAAAATATTCCAGGTACTTGCACAAATATGTGACGGCCGGAGGTGAACGAGGAAACGCTCTGGCACTCCTGTGTGTCGGCCGGGAATCGAATGTGTTTCTTGTTTCCGCATATACGTGACAGTCGGCGCTAAAGTCTTAAACTAACTAAATTATTGTATCTAATTAATAGCTAATGCATTCCTCCGATATCTTGTAATAAACATGTAGGTGTTACTTTTCTATTAGATCAAAAACTGAACAGATGCCCATAGATTATTCAAACCTGTAACTTTTTGGACTACAAATAAGAAATAGAATATTGTGACGTAAAAAATGTGAAACAAGGTAAGTGGAACTAAATTCTTAAGCTGCTAAATATAGAAGTTAATAGTTTCGATATGAGGATTCAGTTGGAGAAAAAAATTAATTATATACCATCTATAAATAGATTTATTGTTAATTAAGTAATTTAATTAATGAGAAGTAAGTTACGATTCGGGAGAAATTTTTGAAGATTCTCTATTCAGAAAATATAATTAAGATATTAAGTATTAAAGCATATTAGATTGCTATCCAGTGCATATAAAGCAATAACAATCCTGCTCCATCTTTGACTATTTTAAGCTAAGGAACATAGCAAACAATAGAATGAGGTAAAGGATTAATTTCATTTGTTACATTAATCTTTGAGCGTTTTCTGAGATATGTACACAAAAACTAGCACATATAAAAAAGGTGAACAAAAACCTTCTAGATTTCCATTAATTTAATCTGAATCTAATGTTGAATTGTAAAAACTGAAACACATGTACAAAAACATACGTAACATTGAAACAGTTTCAAAATCGAAATTTCTCAAAATTCTCTGAAAAGTTTAAGGTATTGTGTAGTCCTACTCACAATACCTTAAACTTTCGATGTACAAATGTGAAAGTTTTAGGATAAAATATAAAACTTTTATAATCGTGTTAAATTTACCAAAACAAGAAGAATCTATAACCATTCTTATGTTTCTCATAGAAATACAGCTGAGAAAAGTAATATCCTATACATATGATTAATTATATGAGTTAGATATAATTACTATGCCTAAAATTTTTAAAAATTATCATTACATTAAATATTATTGCACTTAAACTACAAGTACTGTTAGCTATGAATTTTTATAAATCCAAAATAAAATGGCTTTCTCAGCGTAAAGCATGTTGATGGCCCAGCACTCTTTTGTAGTCACAGTGGACGTGATTAATGGCCCAGGAAAACTTACACGGTCGAGAAATATTCCTGGCAGTTAAGCCCTGAGGACAAGGAAAACATGTCTGGGGGAAAAGGATAGGATTTCCATGGTTCTAGCTTCAAAGTACAGATTTTTGGAAACGACTTTGACTTAAATTAGAATAATTCTGCGTAAGAGAACGATTCTCGTGAGTATTAATCTAAATAAACATCAATGTATACAAAAGATTAAGGCAAGAAGATAACTATCCCTGAATAAAGGAAATCTGCATTACTTAAAAATCTGTTTAAATAGAAGCATAAATTATTTTCCTCAACATTATAGAACCACAATAAATATTGCAGAATGAAGAAAAACTATGAAATTTTCTTTACATTTACTTACTTGCATTTAAATTTTACGATATATAATTTACGCTACGGATTAAATTTATTGAAACTAGAAATAAAATATCCTTTCTTTTTCTAGTTCAATTCTGATTGTTTTTATGGTTCTTTTGGTTATTTTCTTAACAAATTTTATCACATCTGAAAGGGATTGTTAACGTCGTATACAGGCAAATAACTATTTTTTTATCGAATTACATACATAAATTTTTTTTTTCCTACAAGCTGTTATTTTTAGTCAATTTAAGTTAGGGGCAATATTTTTGTAAGGTTATTGTTCTTTAAAGAAAATGAAATCAGTATTCATTTACGGTTGATTAACGAATGACTGAATGGGTTTTAAAAAATAATTATCATTTTAAATACAACAAAATTACTACAGTAGTTTCAACATAACTACTTGATAAATCTTCAATAGTACATAAAAACCCCTTTAATATAATCTACTATACACATAAAAATATTCTATAATACAGTTGTTTATTCTATAATAAAGTTATAAAGTATTCCACATTGTATTTTATCATGAATTTTCTTCTCATATATGCAATAAATTATCCTACAGATTATTTTAATTCTAAGAAAATAAATTTATATGCAAGACAAAATCATTTGCAAGCTAAAAACTTTATAAAGATGGCAAGAAAATGTATTTTGAAAAAGGCATATTCAAAAATCATTTCCCTCTATACATTTTAAAATTAAGAAATATAGGATATCTTATCCACAGAAATTTACTTGAATTACAATTGGAATTTTCTTATCTAATCTGTGTTTAGGGAGATTTTAAGTGATATTTGATGGTAACATTTTACAGAAACATGGTGATTTTAATAAAAACATCAAGCAGATGCAATCGTCTTGCAATGTTCATCACAGCTAAGGAAGTTAGATAATTTCAACAAACATTGATTAAACGGCAAGCTTTAATCAATATTGGCCATCTCTCTTTTTTCTAATGTGGAATATCTCAAGTTAATGAACTTCTGCTTGTGAATTATGCACATTTAAAGGACCACGATTGGTGTGAGTGATTTTTTTTTTCTAATTTGTCCTTTAAAGGAATACAAAATATTCAAACAAACGTAATTGTTTTTTCTTCGAAACATTAGAATAATGAAAAAGTATCATTTGGATGTGTTTTTCGGGTAATATAACAATTTAACTTTGAATGGAGCAATTAAATATTGTTTGTCGACTATTAAATCTGAAAGAACTGATCGTTCAAAAGCAATGGCTTTTATGAATAAGAGAAATAGGATTTCATCTCACATATCTGTGATTCAAGATTTCTTATGAACTGTGTCTTATGAATATGGGGACAAGAGTTCTGTCAATTGTGTCAACATTCTCGCACGCGCTAATCTTATTGATCAAGGTACCTCAATAAAGTATTAACATATAAAATGATAAATTCAATTATTGAAACAAGATTTCTTAATGATCTAAATGAAACGCGTTGCCTTGAAGCCAATACAAATTAAAACCTTAATTTATTGGCTTCAAGGCAACACTTTTCTTATCAGAAGAGAACTAGTAAGGTTTAATTCCCCAACAAATATTCATTCATACATTTGACACTTTTTAGATGAAAGTGCGTTTATTTAATCCTAGCTATATCACTGTCTTACATTTGTTGGCACAAAAATTGTATATTTACATTAAATTTTTATACATTTTTTGCTGCAAAATTTTTGAAATTTATGATGCAAAAAGATTAAATATTACACTAATTCACTTTAAAAATATTTGCAATTTTTTAAATATAAATTGAAAAGGATTTTGAATTTGACATTTTAAAACAACGTTTATAGCTGAAGAGAAATATTTTTTTTAAAATTCAACTGTGCAAAATATTCATATCATCTAAACTTTTAATATATTAAATTATTCGCAAACAGTTTTTATATTTTTAATAGTGTATTGTAACAAATTTTAACAAATTAAAATTAATAATAAAGTATAGAAATGATTATATAAAATTTATTTAATTACATTGAGAAATAAATGGTAATGTAATTTTATAACATTCTTATTTTTTCCAATGTATTGCATGTCACCGTGTTCTGTATTTTGCTTAAAGAAGTATTATGGATAAATCTGTTCCTTTAACAAACTAAAATTCATCTATGTATAATCAACTTTAAAAAAATATTCCTTTATTTTGAGAAAATATGTTCCATCTAAAGTAAAAATATTTTCAAATTGCCATTGAATGAAGTAAGAATAAGTATACAAATCAGTGTATAATGTGGTTGAGACACCGATCAGTCGAAAGTAGGAATATCACTCGTTATAAAAGCAGATCTACAGCAAATATTCATCAATCGTAATTTCTACAGTAGCGAATAAATATGAATATTTCGAAGAAGCTCGTTCGGTGTTGTTTGCTTTATGACTTCAAATTTTCTCATCAGCTATTGCATCAAGTCATCTAATATGTCAAGAGTTTGTGGATATAGTGCTGTGAATGTTACCACATCACTATGCCCCGGGATACTGTTCGCACAGAGCAATTATCCATGCCAGATTATGCTTTGTGTCTAATGGACCAGTCGTCGAGTGGTTTATTATGAGCTACTACCAACGGGTCAAACTGTCAATATGGATTTGCACTCATTGCAACAGTGCAACTGGCATTGCAACAGAAGAAGCCAGCATTGACCAATCGAAATGTTTTATGGCTCTTGGCTTAATAACTCGAGGTCGCATGCCACATGAGTTGCGAGGAATACCGTTTAGGGACTTTTTAGATATTAGATATTATTCCCTAAATCCAAGAATAATTTTTTTAAGTTATATGAATTCTATACACAAAATATATTTTTTGTTTATTTTTTTCAAAATCGAGATATTTTCGTTTTTAATTCTTCTAAAGATAAATCCTGTTGAAAGAAATGTATGACTGATAAAAATAAATTTTAATGCCATTTAAATAAATAATTATCTACATTATTTTATATCACACTAAAGCTTTTTCTAATAGACAATAGACATCTATTAAAAAACAATATTCGAAACTAATCCCGTTTGAAATTAATGTTACAAAATATTGGATATATAATTCTTTAAAAACTACTTAAAGATACTGCTTATTAGAAACCACATATTGTGAATCAAATTTTTTGAAAATACAGTTTATTTATCAGTACAGTTTATTTATACAGTTACATTTATCATACATTTATTTATACAGTTACATTACATTTATCAGTACAGTTTATAAATACAGTTTATTGCTCAAATGACTGATATGCATTACATGTTTATTCTTTCATTGCATCTTTAAGTTGTTTATGATCTCTTGTATCATTTTTCCGTACATTCTACATTAAATTAAACCAAAAGTATCATACAAGCCATGGAAAGTAATATAGTTAAATTAAGTATGGACATTCTAATCTAATTACCAATATACTTTCATTAGCATGTCGAAACAGAACAAAATGCTCCGTTGAGAATACAGTTAAGGATTGCATGTTAATAAGATATAGTTCAGAAGAAAACTAGCTTAGCGAAAAACAAATATTAAGTTCTGTTTTTTATCCAAATGAAAATGCATTCTACATATTTATCACATATTAATTACTTACCAGGGAAAAACTACCTGAAACGCAGAAAAAAAGGAATAAATCTAAAGAAATGAGATCCATTTAATCTAATTTCAGAATATATATTCAGTTAAGTAACACATTCTGATCATAATAAAATATTCATATCACACTGTAGTCAAATAATGGTAGAGAGAGAATTAAATATTGTTCAGATTTTTTTTCTCTCCTGGAGGAAATGCATTATCTTTTAAAGAAAAAATACTTTTCGTTAATAATGAAAATAAATAACAACGACTATTTACATATTTGACAATTAATGAAATTAGAAAATAAGATGTGAATTTGCAAATTTCAATAAATAGATAAAAAAATATCAAATGCAGAAGACTAATTTGAGAAATTAATGCAAAGGCATTTAACATATATTTTCCAAAATTATTTGAATTTGTTTTGAGATTCCTATTAAACTAAAAAAACACCTGAACA
>JAPDSC010147416.1:0-10696 GCA_026290005.1 Latrodectus geometricus
GGGAACCAGAAGAAAAGAATCAACTTCGGCTTTACTGAACGCGTTGAAAATAACATGAAAAACTATACTAAAAACTGCATTTTCTAACCTATTTGACTAAATCCTATTTAAAATGGACAACAAATCATCTTCTTTTCAGAAAATAGGAAAATACATGCATTAAGTATAAGTTCAAATCAGTATTGTTTACTTAAAATGGGCTATAAATATCATTCATTTGATTTAATTAAGGCTAATTAGTAACTTAAGCGAATTTCTGTAAACAATGTACATCGAAAATAAGAAAGAAGCTTAATTTTTTTCTTTTTTTTCACCCATTTCAACTGAAAAATATAATATTTATCCTGAATGCATAAAGTTACACACATAAAAATATATTTAAAAAAATGTCTTCATTGCAAAAAAATTAATTATGTAAGTAAGCAAAAATATATATATATTTAAATCTAATCTTAATTAAATGAATTTTCAGAGTATTTGTTTTACATATTAACATCAAAACAATTTACCGATGGAATGAGATTTAAAAATAAAGTTTAAGTTATATTTCTAAGAATAATTATGGAATTAAGTTATGTTATCGCGAAGTAAATTTAAAAAATATTCTTTTTAAATAAAGTTCAATATTTACCTTTAATATCTGTTGTTCCAGCTTTGATGATTCGAACAGGTGACCCTCCTTTGTCATATCCCAGTAATGGAGGCAGGAAATATTTAAAAAGTATCTGATAAAAAAAAAAATATTCATTTCAAATAATGAAATTTTTTATAAACTTGACAGGATACAGACATGATCATTTAGATTTTTATTATTATGATTTATTATATTTTTCAATAAAGTTGGCCATTGTATTGAAAAATTTCATTACATAGTTTGATTAAATTATTTAACTTTTATCTTATATTTATTTGTTAGTTACTGATAGATACAGAAATATTACATATGATTCAGCTGAATTTAGACAAATAAAAATCTACGAGTGTTGTCAATTTCATCTATAACACCTGCGCATTAATGATGTTTACAAGAAATTCAATCTATGTTGTAGAGAGTTTGATGTTAATTAGTCATTTTGCAAAAAAAAATAATAAATTACCTTGGTTTCTAATTAATGGAATCGGTATACATTAGTTTGGAGCGGAAAAAAATCCATTATTTTTACGTTAACTTCAAGGCTTTTATCCATATGTTTTTGATTAGCTTTGTGTAATTTATATCAAAGTGTTTTCAAGTTAATATTTTGCTACGGGACAGTTAACAAGCATCTCAATATCGGACATTTTTGTGATTTTATCTACATTTTCGACGATGGATCAAACTGTATGAGTTGTATTTTTACCATCAAATATATCTGAATGGAATCGATGGAAGCAAAATTAAGCGTAATTGCCTGTCATAGTATAGGGACCAATCACAAAGTTTATTAAATCCATAATATTAATATAAAAGACGTTCCAACAAGTATTGTTAAATATGGTTAGAAAAGTCAAGAGAAGATTGATAATGCAGAAATATTATACATTACTTTAATTAAAAATATAATTTTAATATTTGGCCTTAAACTCTTGACATTTTTTAAAAATTATAATAAAGAAAAGTGAGTAATAATGTAACATATGACAAAATTGCAATACATGATAAATATTAATACCATATGATTAACTGTAACGCTTAAGTTAAAATATTAATAATTTAAATGATGTTTGGACATTTGTTGTCACATTCAGGTTATTATTATTAGTACTGAGTATTAGGAACATTTGATAATTCGAGGATTTAAGGGCATGATGATAACAGATAAGTCAAGTTGACTGATAAATCATAAAATTATAAAGGAGAAAGAAATGAACAAATATGCAATTGAACACTTTATACACAAAATAGGTACTGAAAAATATTTATTTGATAATTAATTAAATTATTTACTTCTTACAAATATTTACAATTAACTTAGGAAAATTATTCAGAACTTTATGCTTTTTTGCACTGAAGCGATTTTTATTAGAGATTGAAAATTATTTTGCTTTTTAATTTAGAGAACACAGCTTTATCTCTCATGGAGAAATTACTATACAAATAATAAACAGTAAAATGGAAAACAAATGTCAAGCTAAAAGAAGACAACATGTTTAACAATTTTTATGGCTCCTTGTAGCTCGTCAGACATCCTTCCTTATATTAAAAAAAAATAATTTAACTTAGAAATTTCAGTACGCCATTATTTGGTCAACTTTTGACTTTAACATTTTTTATTTTTGTTTATTTATTTAGTATTATTTTGATTTTAGCAGATTGATATGACAGTAATTTTTCAAAACATAATTTACAGCCTAAAACACTTTAAAAATTTACATTTCGTAATTTTTATAGCATTTTTGTTGACTTAAAGCTGTTTTATTTTTGCTTAATATTAAATAATTATAGTGTATAAGCATTACCATTGCTAATATTGAATCTTTCAAATAGAGAAAATCGATACCTAACCCATCATAACAACAGCATTATAATAAATTAACTATACATACAATTCAATAATATATAATCCTTATAAAACGCTGCCTTTAAATACAACAAGGATAATCAACATCACAGTAATAAATTGACTTTAGGTTCCATAAGATTAAAGTGCATAACCTCTATCAACGTAAAGGTCTTTGTTTGGGTCAAAATCCACTGTGTGAAATTTTGTCTACGAGATCATCACTTATTCAACTCTTTCCGTTAAATTAAATAAGTAAATTCACAGTGTTTGTTAAATTCAACATTTTTAAAATTTAGAAATACTCAGGGATTTTGCATTTTGCTTTTATACTTGAAATTATCACAATCTCATAAAAAATTTTAATTCTGTTTCATACATTAATAAGGAAATTCCTTAAATTATATCCTTTAATTGAGTAGTTTTCAAATTTTTTACTTTTGGATAGAAAGATTTCGTTTTCTTTTTGTAGGCAGATTTAAGATATAATTCTTGAGCCTTAACAAAAAATTAATTCTATTAACAATGTTCAAATATTGATCACTTCATGTACAACTATTACAAAAAATAGTTTTATCAATTTTTGCTCCAGAAGAAATTTTTGATTTATTTTCTTACAATATCCTTTTATTCTTAATATTTACAAAACCAGTGAGGTGTTAGTATCTGTGTAATTTAAGTATATAATTGTTAATACAAGAGTCCCGTTTTACTATTTTAATTATTACATTTTACGACAACATTTATATACCAAGAAAACTGGTGTGATAGCAGAATATAGTTCTGTGCTCATATTTTTTCTTAAAAATTATTGGAGACTTATAAGGTGAAAAAAGTACCTGGGGTGCTAGCGTTTTTACTAATATTTCTTTTTGAAAGTAAGTTTTGTAGTCTCTAGCCAAGTTGCCGCCAAACTGTTTGTAAAAGAACCAAACAACAATAAGTTGGCATATAAAGAATACGCCATCATGGCTGTTGGACATTTTTAAAAAGAAAACGGTTATCATTGTAATTACGAGAAAAATGTTAAGAATAAATTCAACATGGTAAATTCGGAAGAAAATAAGTGAGCTTTCAACAAATATTCTAAAGACTAAGCTGAGAAAAGGTTATTTCACAGGGAATATAGTGAATTTTTACCAGGTATAGTAATCAAGTAATAAGGCCCAGTTTAACCAAAAATATCATAAGGCAAATTATGTTGTGCGAACTCATTTTGTTTTACTTGAAGAATGGTTTCAATGTTTTCCCTTTGTATGCATTACTTCTTTTTCCTCAATATATAGGGAAATTTTAGCTTTTTTTGCAATGAATATGCTTTTAAAAAAGACATTATGTAGAACTTATGCAAATATTTCCCTGATTTTAATATTTATCTTTCAATAATTATTATTTATGAAAATATTTTGTTTAAATCCATCTACAATATCGGACATTTATGATTCATAAAAAAAATGTCAGACATTGATGCCAGAATTGCATTTTATATCTATAAAACAAAATTTTAGTAAATCAAAGTTATCTTTTATAATCATATAAAATTTTAATTTGCCATTATTTTTAAATGTGACATTATGAATAATAAATTATTAAAAGCTATTTAAAATGTACAAAACCTTTTCTTTCATTATTTCATATTTTATACCTAAGTAAAACGTAATAAAAAGATAAATTTAACAGAGAACTCTAGAACATACGTGTAATACAAACTATTATAAAGTATATAACCAACAAAATATTTATGATTTACGGATGTATTAAATTCAATGGATTTCAACAAATACCTTTAAATAGTCGTTTACTTACATCTGGTGGAACATATTCATTCACTAAATATTCTTCATCAAATTCTTCCCGAAATTGAAGATGCTACAATAGAAAGTTTATAAGTAAATTTTAAAAAAATGGTTACAATTATACATTAATTATAATTATTATCCAAAGTTTAAGGAATATTTGAAACAGATTTATCTTACTCTTCGAAACATATCTTCAGATTTCTTCAAGTCAAACTTTCGCGCTGAAAATAGATATATTATTACTAGATGACTTGAATTACACATTAACCTTTCAAAAACCAATTAGAAAGAAAATAAGCAAACACAACAAATTATCTAAATTAACGAAAAAAAACTGTTTTAAAAATTATTTCTTTTCATTATGTACTTCCTCTACTACTATATTTACAATCTTTCCTTTTTTTATTATATTTATGTATTTTTTGCATGTTTTTACTTTTTAATTGCAATAATTTTTATTATTAAATACTTTCGATTAAAAAGGAGATAAAAATTATTCTTTTAGTTAAAGAAGTTAAAATTTTGGACGCAAATCAATTAAGATGTTACGTTTCAACAAAAATTAGACAAATTAGCTTTATGACAAGGAAATAATCCAAATATTTTTGCGAAACACAGACTAGTAAAAAGAAAAAGCAAATTAAACCAACTCTTTTGATTTTTTAATCTAAGCATACCAGTTATGTATTTAGAAATTCCACAGTCATGAGTGTTTCCATAACTACGTTCCTAAAATAATAATAAATTTATGCGTCTTTGATTTAAAATAATTTGCATAAAATTACAGTGATTGAATGCAAATCATTTTATCCATAAAATAGTGAAATTTAAGTTAATAATTTTCTCTGTCCTAAAATATTTGGTTCTATTAATTCTAAATTTAATATAAAAAAGACTAAATGAAATATGATATCCAATTATACAATTAAAATTATCTAATAATTATATATTTAATTTAAAACGCGCATATTTGCCTATATATTCCAGTATGAGGCATCAATTGGCAGAAAAATAACTGAAAACTATTGAAGTATATACTGTATTATACTCAAAAACAGTCATAAAAAAAGACCCACGATTTATTTTTTACAAAATATACAAAAAACTTATATTAGTGTTCAACTTAAATTTTCAAGATGAATTTTGTTGATTTTTTGCAATTTATGTTTGTTTATGACAAAACACAACAAGTAGCAAATTAAAAAACTCAATAAACTTAAATTAAATATAATTTTAGAAATATTAATTGTAGAATATCTTTGATACCTGCAAAACCGTGTCCTGATTACGGAAAACACGAATTTTAAATTTCTGTTTTGAAAAGAAATTAATTTTTTATTTAGTGTCTCATTATTGTCACAGATACCAATTCTTTTGATCTGCGAATTTATTTCGAGAAAAAAAACCATCAATTGTAATATCAAATGTAATATTTATTTATTGTATGTATAAAAGAAAATAGAAACACATTTTTAAAGTTCATTCAGGAATTTTTCGAGAAAATTAGACAAGATATTTTTAAGAATTCATTTAAATCACTTTGTGAATATAACACAATTAATAAATTTTTTGCCTGCTCTTTTATACTAAATATTATAATAGGAAAGGATAATAAAACGAAGAGACCTAGTGGTATGATATCGAATGGTAAGATATCATTCGAAAAAGATATCGTCCTTCAAATCTTACCACTAGGACTCTTCACCGGTTTCTCCAGAACCGGAGAGGCTCCGGGTTCGATTCCAGTCACTAGTGAAGGAGGGAGAGGGATGCTGCCTTTCTGCATACAATTTTGTTTGAGTGAGAGCTCAATTTTGTTTGAGTGTAGATTGAACTTTTCGAGTTTCTTTCCTGGCAATACCAGTATAAGGTCCATTATAAAAAGTCTGCGCGAAGCCATGTCTTAGATGTAAGATATCGTTCTTCAAAGTGAGAGCTCTTTCGACCGATTCCAGCTATTGCTAAACAAGAGAGATGGATGTTGCATTGCATTTCAACCTTCTGTAAGTTTATAGAAGTAGGTTCTGTGGAGTTTTCCCGGTTTCCACCCTTGCAACAGACGGATACGGTCCACTATCTACAAAAAGTAACGCAGCGGCTTGGTTTGGTTATGGGCATTTATTCTCGCTATCAAAAGGTAGGTATTTTGAATCCTGTCCCAAACAAAGCTCCATCGTGTTCGCTAATGGTGGCTGGGGCATGTTAAATATGTCGTGGTCGCAATGTCCTCCACGTGAAATGATAAATCTGGGATGGCGGACATGTATTAAGGAGTCTTCTCCTCGGTCCCTGCTTCTAAATTATGATGATTCCCATCTGGCTGCTTCTACCTAACTGGTAGAGTCCAGTTTAGGGATAGGTACAGAGAAGCATGCTGGTGCAGTTACAACAACTGCTACAAATATACACGCCAATGTTGGATTCGAACCCATGAACTATTGAACGCTACAACAGCAACGCAACGCGGTGTCGAAGATGCTTTCAATTTAACACTAATGTGGCCTTCCACTACATAAGATGATGAAATAAACGAATGTTTAATGTAAAGTTTGATTTTATAAAATACGGGTGCAGTTACAAAATAAATCTTTAATAAGTTGTTTATTTAGTAATAAAATAAGACTTTCTTTTTATTTTAAAAAGAAGAGATACCAACCTCGTAAGAACTGCAGCAAAAGGTGATCATCATGTTTTTTCTTTAACACGTCTGACAGATTTTTCTTGAACTATAAATAAATGAACAAAAGTCCATGTATTCTTGGTGCACAAAAAAAACCATGTATTTATAATTTCAGTAAAATTAAATTCAAATAAATATTAAATAATAATACGCAAAATTTTCAAATAATATATCCTGTCATGTCAATTATGCTAATTTAGAAAACCACTGATTTTCTAGGAATTTAATATCAGGTAATCATTTTACATCATTAAATAAAGTATTCTGGCATAAGTAAAATATATATATATATATATTTATCATAAACAAATAGGTTTAAAACAATTTGATATTACAATTGGGAAGAAATAAAAGAGATTTTCTTTTAAACTGTTTTAATTCAAATTATCCAGGACACACCTATTATAAGTTTAAGCATTTTTCTCTTCAGTAAATTTATGGACATTCGCAAATGCAAAGAATTAGAATGTTAATTTAATTCGACATAAATAAATAAGTAAAAGAGTGATAAACACTCTGATTTTTTTCACCCTATGATAATGATTCAGTCATTCAAATAAATAATAAATAAATATTAACAAAGCAGTTTTATAACGATTAGAATTTATCCGTTTTCGATCCTAGGCGACTCGGAATACCGCAATATAACAGACTCTTATAAAAATGAATTCTCAAATGTTCACGTTACCTTGTAAATTTCAGAACTATTTAAAAATAACAATGCATTTTATAATTCAAAAATAGAAGTAATCTCAATTAGCAAATAAAAGGAAATTTACTTCGAAAATCATATTAATTTGCATAATAAAACCATGAACTAATAAGAAAAATTGCCAAAACTTATAGTGAAATGGACAAATAGTTTATACTTATAGAGAATTTGCATTGCGCACTTGAATTAATATGCAAAATATATTACTCATTTTCAAAATAAAAGATGGTAAATATATAAAAATATTTTGAAATGAAAGATAATAATTAAGCATGATTATTTTTATACATTGCAGATAAATAATTCTAATAAGGAAATAGAACGAATACTGCCTGATATTTTTGTAAACAATATATAGGTTTCAAATTATCATAAAATCTGGTGTAAATTCCCTTTGTCTGTTACTCACAAAATGGAAAAACTTATACTATTGTTCAAAACATACAATTTATGATAACATCAATGAGCTTCATGACCATCAGAATAATTTAATGCATCTTCTAAGTGTTGTTGTCTTGTGCCAGCTAGACTGGCAGTATGAGGTGCGCTGCTCCACATTTCCAAAGGATCCTTAATTTAGTATGGATTCCGACTTCCTCAGTACACATATGCCATAGATACCCGTTAATAGAGTAGGCAACCATTCGCTACCCATTTATTCAAAGAAAGGTCAAAGACAAGTGAGAGAGAGAGAAAGTACATTCATGCCCGAACCGGGATTCGAACCCAGGACCACACCATTCACTGTTAGACACGCTGACCACTAAACAGGTGGGTCGGCAATGTATCTTCTATCTGTTGAAATGTCGAAATATAGCATTCTGCATTGCATATGAAACCGAGTGGTCAATTAAATAAATACCACTATGGTCTCCAGTTTAACAGCTCATAGATTCGATACACCTCGGGCCTGAATATTAGTATTGACTGGTAATTGTATTTTTGATTGCCCCGATTAAATTATCTCGCGTGTGTAAAAACATGATCGGAAAACAAGAAACAATAATGGATGAAAAGTATAAAAAAACACCCACTTAATGAAAACATGAGAGGTTTAAAACTTTCCCATACACATTTTAAATGAAACTATATTTATCCCAACTCTTTCACTATAATTAAGTAGATTATTATATCACAATTCAAAATGCATATGTTGGTTCTATTTTTGGCATATCTTTTAATTTTCACACACACGAACAGTTTTATAAAGTATGGAAAATTCCCTTTAAAAATAAAGATAAAATAATTCAACGCATGATAAAAGTTATTTTTAATATTTTATTAGTAAATTTGATTTCATTTGGTACATGATTTCTAATATATATCAGTACATGACAGTACATATATATCAGTAAATAATATATATGATACATGATTTCTAATTCCGAAACATTTGAGAAAATTTTACAAAAGATAAGTTGAGTCATTCAAAGAATTAAAAAGTTCAGGGTAATATGAGGCCAATAAAGGTTTTGTTTCAAGACGTCCTCTAAACCAGCCCGCAGGGGCTTAACACATAAATGTTTAAGCAATAGTTAGTAAAAAGTATCCTTGTATGAAAGGCCACTTGAACTTTCGAATGTGAAACAGAAACAATATGAATTCTTTCAACAAAGAAGAGTCAGATTTTCAACACTGATCCTGCAAAACTAGTTTTAACTAGTATTACTACTAAAAGGAAACTTCAAAAAATTTTCTTTTTAACAGTTTGAGAAACATTATTATCAGTTAAGTTTTTTTTCCCCCCCATTTGCAGAACTTAATGTTACTCATAAATAAAGTTAACGATTCTTAAAGTCAAAAAAGTTTTAATTTAAATAGAATAGTTTAAAAAGTAAAACACTGAAATGGGAAAGTATTCTATTAAATAAATAATATTTTTAAGCTAAAATAAATATATAAATTTAAATAAATCCTTACCTGATCCAATGTTAATGCTTGACTTGAACTCAAATCGCCTACGCGGCCACTCATTTTAAATTAATGATGTGAGGATTATCCATGCACTATAAAAATTATAGCCAATAAAGCCCCTACAGAAACGAAAAGCAAAACTGTAAATAATAAATCCGTAACTAATTAATTAAATCTTACATAAAATTCAATAATTAATATGATAAAATACGTGGAAAATTAAGAAATAATAAAAGCATTTATAAAACAACAACGCTTTTTTGAAATGGTAGAAGAATTTAATATTTTCAATCTTTAAAGGTGAGGTCTTTTAAAATAGCTTGAAACTATACTTAAGAAAAAGAAAAAAAGAACGAGGAAGATACCTAAATAGAAATAATTAAAGTAGACGTCATATTGAAGGAATTCAAACTGCGCATGCCCAAAGTTACCAATTATGAAACCAGCTTTAAAATCAAAACCATTGTCTTATGAGGAAATAATTACATAAATTTAATTTTTAAGAGGGTGAGCAATTTATGTTTATTATATATCATGCTAATACATGTTTTTATTAATATTTTTATTTTGCAACAGATATTTAATAGCTATGATAGCTTTTCTCTGATACAGATTTTTATATAATTTAATAAATAATCATAGAAATATATGCGTTTATGATAATATCAATTATTATTCAGCTAGATAGAAAGATGTAGCCTATACTTCCTAATTACATTGTATTTTGTAACAGAATTTTTATGCACAACTCAACTCAGCATACCGATTAAATATAATAGAAACACCGACATAAATTACAGAAATGTTTCTATCCACAAAATGTATAATTCAGATACACAAATAACTGTTGGATATGTAGACGAAATTTTTTTCAATAATGTTTCCAGTGACATTTTGTTTCGTTAGTGTTAAATAAATTAACTTATTTACACAGTTTTTCATTTTTATATATCATTTACTGATTACATTGAGTCGAGTGCTAAGTTTGTTGGGGACGTGAATACTATTTATAATACCATAATTTACTAATATCTTTGAAACTAATATATTTATTGGGTAAAAGCGTAACTGTTATAACTATGAACCATAAAACATTCGTAGATAGGTAGAG
>JAPDSC010147417.1:0-47784 GCA_026290005.1 Latrodectus geometricus
CTCTCTCAAGAAAACCTTTCACACGTGACAACCATGGCTTTAATTTGCCATACCATCAGCAGAATTTACAAACATTAAATTTAAAACTTAAACTATTTTCAAAATAATATAGTTTAAGTGTAATTAACTAAAGTTATATTAAATATGCCGAACCACAACTTAAAACAGGAAATGAATAATTTTAATATGACTATTTTAATTACTTAAATAACTATTTGAAAATATTTAGATATTTTTTTTCATTATATTAGTCTCTATACATTGAACACAACTACTTATTTTAAACTCAGAAGAGAATAAAAACGTTTACATTTATTTCGATGAGTATTTGCGAATTAGAAAAATAAAAGCTACTAATATTTGCAAATTTTAACCCTTTACTTCCCAGTACCCTTTAAAGTTAAAATTCTGACTTAAAAATTTGTAGACACTCTATTTAGGCCTAAAAGAGTATGCAGTTAAAATTTCATAAAGATTGCACTTCCGGTTCTGACGGTTTTGGGTGGTCGATGGTGTAAACCACTGGGAAACTAGAGCTCTGAAAAGGATAGCTAAGCGAGCATTGCGGTGAAGCGCAAGAATGAGTAAAAGCTTTTGCTTATGGATGAGAAATAATTGTATTATACATGTGTAGCAGATTTGGCATTACCCGGTGTGCACCAAAAAAATATATATATACATATGAAATACTCCTATATACAAAATTATTTACAAATTTTTATAAAAATATATACAAAAACCTATTTTTTACTTTTATGATAGTTCTGAAAGCAAGTCACTCCCTTTTTAAAAAAGCACAAGCCGACATTACATGATTTGCACGCAAAACTTGTTCTGCGAGGCTTCTGCTTAGTACTACAGTATGCGCATCTTCTGCTCGTACTCTTTACTGGTATATGCTCAACCACAGAATGACCCCCAAGGTTTCCCTTCCAAGTGAATAGACGCACCCACGCAACATTCCCTAGCTTCAGAAGTACATTCACCTACTCTCTGTGAGCCCCCCAAAAGGAGAAAAACAAAGTCGTAAATCAGATGTCACATGTGATCGTTTCTCTGCAGAGCATACGTAGTTCGTTTTCTAGTTTCCCAGTGGTTTACGTCATCGACCACCAAAAGTAAATTGTTTATTTTGCGCATGGTTTCTGTGTAAAATATATAAAAATATTTAGAATAAATAGCTTAGAGTACAGTCAAGGAAATGACATAGATTTTTTTCCTAGCATTTTATTTTGTATTTTAAAATAATTTTTAAATTATGCCTCTGAAATATGGTTCCTTTTTATAGCGTCACTTATAATTAATAAATTCTTCGCTTGTGTGGTGCTGCCATCTTTTATCAATCTGAGTAGATAAAAGTACAAAATAAGACTAATAGCATAGATTTTCGGCGAATTTTAGCAGTTTTACAAGCGAGTAAAGTTCGGTGGTTTAAGACCTAAACCACTGAAGAGCAAAGGGTTTAAATAATTTCTACCGCTTTAGAGGTTTAAATTATGCAAAACTTATATATTAAATAAACTTCTTATAATAAATTAGATTAGCATTCCAATAATATTCTCACTTTGTGCACAGTAAGCTCTCTTCCGTTTCGGTTCAACAGTTGAAATTCTACCTCGGACTTGGTGTTTGTATTGCTTGAATCGAAATCCCCTTTAAACTGTCTGTCCGGTTTAATTAGCCCACGTGAGCTAAAAGTGAGAGTTGATTGGTAGAAAATATATTTTTACTAAGCAATATATTTATTAGGGTTTCTAAATTTTGCACCTCATTTCGGTTTACTGATATTTTAATTTATTAACCGTTGAATCACAAGACGGATATTTTTTTATTATAATTGTCTAATTAAGGAAATGAAACTCGTTTAAAAAGTTTTAATTTTAATTAAAAGCTGGGAGAATGTTGATTTATCACAAAATATTAGAATGATATTTAAAAACGTAAATACAAAATTATTATATTGCATAACAAAATTATTCAATCACAATATAATTAAATTTTATTTTAATTCTTCAAAACAATTTTTTTGCTTAGGTGTTAAGAATTTCAAACAATAAAATTATTCATATATTCTAAATGTTGAATTTTCTCTTCTTCTTAAAGAAAAAAATAAAAAATATGTTTCGTTTCAAAAGAATTTATTTGAATTTTTATGGAATTATAATTTATGAAAAGTCTTTTTCGAAAATTCCCATTAATTTTGAGGAAAAATTTGAAGCATTTGAAAAATTATCAATTTCCTTCAAGAGAATTTGAAAAGTATTCAAGAAATTATTAAATGAATAAACAGCAAAACAGCATTTCTTTAACCATTTTATACAACTTTTATTGTATAATAATAAATCAAACCAGAAATTAATTCTGTTATTTAAATTTTGCTACAAATTTAAAAAAAAAAAACACTTAAACACAATTTACTTAAGTTTTATGAAATTAATCATAAATAAATAAACATGTTCATTTTTTAAAAATATAATATTTTTATAAAAATATATAAGAGAGAGTGAACATTAAATTCCATTTCATGGAGTTCAGCTTTATAGTACATTTTTTATTAATTAAAAATATTTATTATTAAATCAATTAACAATAAGAAACCACCCAGTTATCATTTAGTATTTTCCCTTAAACACCAAATGACGATACATTCCTCTTTCAGATTTTTTTAAAAAAAAAGCGCAATTTTTATTTTTGTCTAATGATGCCTCTGAGTATCAAGGCTTAAAATATCTTTTTTTCTAACTGCAAGTTACATTTAATGATAGAATGTTGATTCCATTCAGTTGGATCGTTTTAAATGTGACATTTTTTTCTACATTTATATTTTCATCCGGAAAAACCTAAATACTTCTTTAATAATAAATCAAAATACATTTAGTCTGCTTGAAAGATTTCAATTACTTTTTTCGTCGCGTTTTCAGTATAAATTAAAAATATTTTTATATCTTCCATTCATTAATTTCGTTCTAAGTCTCTTCTCTTAAACCATCTGCGTTACATCGTTTCCAATCCCATTTTATTTCTCAAAATCCGTCAAAGTACTTTTCCGCACCATTTAATTTTCAAAGAAATATTTGATTGGGACAGAAATGCTTAATTTAAGGATACTTTCTCTTTCTAAATAATGAGAAAGCAAAAAGGAATTGGCTGGTTTCTTTTACATTTGGCGGTGTTATTGTATGGAGGAGGATTTAAATATTCAATACATTCGCTTAAGCAGGAATTTATAGTATTTCATTTATATCGGATTTTATTTCATTCTTTAAAATGGGAATTTATTCTGGCATGGTGATTAATTATTTCTTATAAATGTTACCCCATTTTTAAATGTATTTTTTGAAAAATTTATGCTATCCAATAATGCTATTTTTAAAAGGAATAATTTTAAATTCGTTTAAAATTTAGAATTTTAAAGGATTCGAATTCTTTAAAATTTAGAATTTTAAAGGATTCGAATTCTTTATATTCCTATGTTGATGCAATATTTTGGAACAATGCTTGTTGCGCCACTAACTTCCCTGTACCTAGTGAATTACGTACATGTACGTACTGAATTGGGTTCTATATGTTAAGATGGATAACACTGAGTTGGGTTCTATAAGTTAAGATGGATAACACTGAGTTGGGTTCTATATATTAAGACGAATAACAATGAGTTGGGTTCTATATATTAAGATGGATAACAATGAGTTGGGTTCTATATATTAAGACGAATAACAATGAGTTGGATTCTATATATTAAGATGGATAACAATGAGTTGGGCTCTACCAATTAAGATGGATAGCATTGAGTTGGGCTCTACCAATTAAGATGGAAGCAGCCGGATCAGAGTCTTAGTAATTTAGAAGCAAAAATCAAGTAGGAGACACTGAATACTTGACCTGCATCCCTCAAAGATATCATTTCACTTGGAGGATATTGCGATTACAAAATATTCAACGTGCGCCACCTATAGTAAAAAGAACGGATCTTCGGTTAAGCTGGAACAAACTCACTACTTTCCGGCAACGGGAACGACGCCAACCAGGTCACCTCAGTCCTGCTGTTTATATTTGTCACAAATATAGATATTTCTTCCCTATTCTTTTCCAATATTAAAATTTTAAAACTTTTTCTTAAATAATATTTTCTATAAATAAATATGAATATTAAGTTATTCATAGGAAAAATTTCTTATAATATTTCAAGCTCCAATGTAAGATGTTTTATTCTGTAAGTGAATCTTGTAAATATTAAAGATTAAATTTATTTAATAAGAAAAAAGAAAAAAAATAGCAAGAAAATTACTTTAAATATAAATAAGTTAAATTTTTTATTTCATTTGCAGAAATTGATTTTAATATATGATTTAAGATTTTTCTTCAAGGTCAATTCATGGTGACTAATAAAAGGGTAGAATGAATGCTATTTTTCTGACGATCGAAAAGCAGCAAATTCGATTCTCACGCATCGGAATAGCGTATAATTAAAAGAAGCCATGTATATTGTGCCATTATAATTTCATTTCACATTCCAAGGATATCATGGGGAAATTTAAAATGCAATGATTCGAGAAGCAAGGAATCTGGAAAACATAGGGACTGTGTCTTTGAGTGTGTTTCAAAATGTAATTCTTTTGAGGGAAGAGATATCATCACGTGGTTCTATAACTGCCACGTGATATGATTCAGGTTTTCCCTCGTGGTATGTAAAGTGATTCACATTTTTAACGTTTAACATAGGATGTAACTCACACCTTTACACATTGCTCGTTATATAATGCCAATTCTCTTACACACAGTGCATACATATTGTTGACGTAGCCTAGAAACTTCAAGAGCAGATCCCTCTATGGAAACGAGATATTCCGCCTCTTACCATTGAGGAGAATGGAGCTTGGCTGACTATCAAGTCATTACTTATACTTACATATTATTTACTACTTTTTTAACTGTTGTTGTTGTTTTAGAATAAAATTAATAAAAATCTTCACGTAGTCCATCATTTTTTAACCCGTTCGTGACCAAGGTCTCGTGGACGCGACGCAGCGATTCCACTCTTATCAGCCCAGCGTCGCTTCCACGCGAAAAGCTCCGATTGATATAGAGAGACCAACGTCGCGTATGCGTAATCGGAACGTTTTATTTGAATTTTTAAATGCTACTAGATGGCGTTGAGCAGAAACGGTTTTCACAATGGTCGACTCATATGGTATTTGACCTTCATGAACGGGCATTAGTTTCTGTTCTATGCTTCTGTATTTGATATATTTATTTATTGATGTAAACAAAGTGAGAATTACGGCTCTTTAAAGGGCTGGGATTTATTGCGCGCTGTGTTTATATTTTGACAGATTGTGGAAATTTAGGGAACGTTTATTAGTTAAAATGTTGATGTAGAATTACGTTTGCCTTTTGAGGTTTGATAGAGCGAGATATGTAATATATTCGAAGGTAAAAGGCGAGGAAATATCTGCTTTGGAATTCAGATCCATGGTTATTCATCAAATAGGAAAATTCACAAAACCAAGGAGCTCAATATCTTGTCCAAAATTACCGGGCATTCAACCATTTCGTCTAACTGGTAGACATTTTCCAAAAATTTATGTTGATGCGAAAGGAAATAAAAGTAGAAGATGTTTGTTTTCGATTTTTTTAGCACATAGGACACATCATATTATGAGTGCAAAATATACAATGTTGGACTCTGTGTGGATCCTTGTTTTGAACTATATCACACACAGCAGAACTTTTAAGTTTCGATTTATTCTTTATTTCGTGTTTGTAATATTTGCAGCTTTGTTTTATTGTGTATAATATTTGTTTTCATGTGCATAGTAATATTTTTAGTTTTTTGCATATTTCGTTCATTTTTATTAACGTTATATTTTTTATTTTAATACCTATTAAATAGTGGTAAAGTATATATATAATTTATAAATTTGGAGTCTTTTTATAAAAATGCTGATTTTATACGAAATTTTTGGTAAAATTAGGCTTAACTGCTTAAAATGCGCGGGCCGGTAGTGACGCTCCGTTTCAGAGCGGTCGGTTCCGTGATGAGAGTTTTATTCCCGGCGCGCTGGTCCTCAAGGGGTTAACACTACAAACATTTGACTTTATGAACTAAAATAAATTTGTTGAATTCGTCTCACTCGGAGGAAATCGTACTATGGATATATTGTTAAGATATAAAACTTCTTTCAAAGCAAAGAATCATTCGAATAGAAAATGTAGTTATAGACAATTATTCTAAAACTGAAATGGAAGTGAATCTAAAAACATTGCACTCGTTAGAAAATAAATTGCAAACCTTTCGGTAAATTCGGAACTTGGAGATATATCGTGAAAGGATTTTAAAGTTGGTTGAACTAAATGATATTGAAATAAGACTTGAAAATATTGAGATAAACCTCAGAAAATTATTTATTCCAGAAAACTAAAGTATTGTAAAATCGTATGAACATAATTCAAATGCTGCTGCCTCCAATGACCTTGTTATAATTAAACCCCAAATACGCTCTTTAGTTCTTGCCGTTTTTACCAGTTATTGTGAGGAATTATCTACCTTTAAAAATCAGTCTGATGATTTAATAATAAATAATGAAACTAACAAACTCTCAAAAATTGTACTATTTAAAACCTGTTTTAAAAGGTGATGCTAGACAATTAGAAATAGTATATTTGAAACCTTTGAATCTCTAATGATAGCTTTTAACAGAATATGAAAATAAAAGTTCATTTGCAGACTTTCATGTTTGTTCAACCATGAATGAAATTCAATATGAATCAGCTAAAGAATTAAGAGCTTTAACCGATGACGTAAAGGAAAATTTAAGTACCTTAAAAATATTAGAATATGAAGTAGATGTGCTCTCAGAGGTATTGCTTACTAATATTGTCATGGACAGTATTGATAAAGAAACCAGACGAAATTTTGAACTATTTTATTAATAACGGAATTTCCTAAATTTAACAAATTGCTTATTTATTTAGGGAGAAGAAGTACAATGTAGGAAAATATTTCTCAGAGCAGTATAAATACATATGTCTAAAAGTTGTACTAATCTGAAAAGAAATGAAATTTTTGTTTCAAAAAATGAAGAAATTAAAACAAAATGTATTGCATGTAATTTTGAATTCTTTTATCCAATATTTAGAAGTCAGATATTTCTTAAAATGACAATCGGTGAAAGAAAAGAATTTAACAAAAATATTGCACTCGATGTTTAAAATATCATAAAAAATGGCAATTTAATTCAACTATACATATCTTTGTGAGAAAATACACTTTTGTTTTATTATGCAGTGAGCGGTTGACCTTGACTCAAATAAAAATACCACTTCGTTCACCGGAAGGAAAATTGAAAACTCGGCATCTTTTGCGGAAAGCAATAAATCGATAGTTTCGAATCTCCCACTTGAGACGCAGAATATAAACAATAACAAAAAAATCTAGAAAAGCTGTCTGAGTGTTTATTAAAACGAGGTGTTTGTTAGAGCAGTTGTAGCAGTATATGCGCTATGACTCACGAATTGGCCGACGCCTTAGGAATTAAAAAAAAAAAAATATATCAGTGAATATGTTGAATGGCTGTGTTCAAAATGTAAGAAACAAATTGATGGCTACTATTTCCAACAATTGTAATTCCTTTGAAAAGGAAGCGGAAGTTATTATAAAAATATAACAGGATTAATACCTTATACAAATTTAGATATTTCGAGTATTGAATTCCCAAACATTATACAGATATGATATCCGACATTTTACTGTCCTGGTGCATTGATAAATGCAGCTTTATTTTTTAAAATGATATTACCAGAGAATTATCACATCAACAAAAATTAACTTTTGCAAGACTCGGAAATTCGGGTGGATAACCGGTAAATTAAATGAAATTCAACCATGGGACAAAATAATTGTAATTTATTTAATGAGTTTTATTCAATAAAAGATAATATTAAACAAATTTTTTATCTTGAATCGTTGAGAATAAATTATGACTTCATTACACTTGATAAAGATGACTCCATTACATATTACACTAGCAATGGAAATTTTCAAAAACAGTTTTTTTTTTTTTTTTTTTTTTTTTTTTTTTTTTTTTTTTTGAAGATGAACATTGTAAAGTTAAATTTCCGTGAAGGAAAGATGGGAAGGAATTACATTAATTATCTTGTAACTAAAAGAAGTCTTTTTAACCTAATAAAGAATTTTAATAGTAAGCTAAAGCTGTGTCTATAATATAAAAAGATAATTGAATAATATTTAGGATCAGATATCATCAAAATATTTAAGAAATTAAGCCTCTCGACTTACATCTTACCCCACACATCTATATTGAAGAAAAAAGTTGACTATTGACTACTAAAACTAGAATAAAATTTGATGTAAGCTCACATCTAAACAATAGACTATCTCTAAATGACTGTTTATATACAGGACATAACTTAAATCCAAATTTACTTCATTTGTTAATAAATTCAGACTATCGAATTCTGTGTCGTAGTTGGTATAGAAAAGGCATTTCTTCAGATAGCAGTTGCATAAGATAAAAAAAGATGCAGTAAACTTTTTGTGGTTCGAAAATCAACCGACTGACTGTTGACCAAATATCTAAATTTATCGTTTTAAAGGTGTTATTTTTGGACTAAATGCAAGTCCATTTTTACTTTCTTCTACAATAAAACGCCACATTTCGCAGTTCACTGAAAAATATCCTGAGACAGGCTTGACCACTGCATTTACGTAAATGATTTAATTGCTGGTGGTGATAACACTGAAGAAGCTTTAAACTTTTCTCATAACGCAAAAGAAATCATTGGCGTTGCTAAAATGTCACTTAAGATATAGTTATGCAACAACAAAGAACAATTTGAACATTGGAAAGCGAACAATTTGATCTACCTCCATTAATTTCTAAAGATTATGTGATAAATGTCTCTACCAAAGTGCTGGAAATAAAAGGGAATTTTGAAGCAGACAAATTTTCATTACAAATTTTTCCGAATATGAGCTTCACAGATAAACTACATCAACTTAACGAACTAACCTAGAAACTATCTTGTTAGGCGATCCCCTTAACTTATTACTGCTTTCAGCATTCGTACAAAATGTTTGCTGTAGACACTATGGCAACTGAAGCTACTATAGGACAATGCCTTACTAACCGAGATTGAAAGACTATGGTTGCCGTGGTGCTCTGATATTCCTCATCAGAAAATGTTTCAAGGTCCAAGGTCCTGGATACTACCGAAGACTATCGATGAAAGCCAAAAGGCGTATGGATCTGCAGACTACCTGAAGATAAAGTTACAATACAAGACATCCGTGAACTTGATAACATCAAAATGCAGAGTTGCTCCAATCGGAATGATAACCCTGCCTAGATTAGAACTCTGAGAAGCTTTATCAGTTACTCACTTAAAGAGTAAATTTAAAACTTTAATTGAGTGTCAGCAAAAAGCAAAATTTTCTGGTTTTACTTAAAGTTGAGGTCGTTTATGACATTCAAATGTTGTTACTAATGACACTTGGCGAAGCCAAATCCGCCTGTCAGGGACTGGGTGAATCAAGTCAGAAAGAGTGTCTTCCGTTTTTAAACAGAGCATCCTTTTATATTAAAAATAAAAGTCAAAGAAAAGGGTCATTTTATGAAACTTATATTTACCTCTTTGTGTACATAGTTAGTAATGCATTACATTTGGAAATAGTCACGAATCTGACATTAGAGTCAATGATTTCTTGTTTAAAACGATTTATTTCTCGTAGAGGAAAATGCTCTTTAATCATTGCTGATTAACTTTGTTGGAGCAAATAAAAAAATTAAAAAATGATATAAGCTATTATGGCACACGAAAGCGTTAACAAATATTTAAGTGTAGGAGGAATTGGATAGAAGCACTTTCCACCAAGAGTTCCTAATTTTGAATCATGGGAAGGAGCTATGAAAAGTTTTAATCATTTTAAGTAGAAAATAAAGCTAACCATACCTATGAAGAATTACTCACAATTATGGTACAAGTTGAAATATTGATAAACACGTCTTTTGACTCCGTTTTCTTCAGATATCAATGAATGTATTGATTCCTTCTCATTTTCTTAGTGATCGATGTATTGCAACACTAGTTGAATCAATTTAAGTTCAAATGAAACCCATCTAAGCAAATGGGTAAGAACCGTAAAGGCAACGCAATCAGTCTGGAAACACTGAAGTCTAAATTATTTAAATCATTTGCAACAACGAAATAAATGGATTAAAAAGAAAAATATTAAATTAAGAGATATGGTTCTAGTTAAAGAGAATATGCCAAAAAAAATAAAGGGTATAAAGGTAGGATAATGAAATTATACCCTGGAAAAGGTGGGAAAGTAAATGTAGTTGATGTGAAAATGCAATCTGGTATTTTTAAAAGTATTTCTAAACTGTGCCCCCTATCTATTGATCCATTAAACTGTAAAATTTATGTAACCTTTTTCAAATATTGTTTTATAAAGTTTTAATAAAATGGATAGCTTTACAGATTTTGTGTGTATATCAATAATGTCATGAAAATATACTTTTTTTCATTCTTTTATCTATACTTTGCTTGTCAAAAATAATATCATATAATATAACCACCTTGTATAGAACAATTTAGCAAGGCAAGGGGGGGGGACCTCCAAGAGCAACGCCCTCTATGTAAAATACGCGGCGTCTTACGACTGACGAGAAAGGAGCTTGAATGACTGTCAACTCAAACTTTCTTAATATTTACAACTTTTTTAATTTTATCATTTTAAAATAAAATTAATTAAAATTCACACTAGGTCCACCGTTTTTTAAAGTACTTAAAACACTACAAACATTTGAATTTATGGATTAACACATGTCAGTTGGGTGAGAACTTGGGAATTTTCCTAACTTCTTTGCGTTGTCTGCATTGTCTATAAAAGGTCTTATCGCAGTAAAAGACATTGTAGAAGTTTTGATAACTGGCAAACACCACTGATTATCAGTCCGTCTGCAGCCAGTTGTTAAAATAATTAACAAGCACTCAGCATGGCTCAGTGGAAGGATATCGCTATTCAAAGTTGAACCCCATTGTTCAATTTAAGCCACTGTAAGCAACAATATATAACTGCTGCATTTCTGTGTTTCTTCCGTTACAGTTGAGATCAAGTGCACGTCACTTTATTTTACTTATAATTGGTCCGTGAGTTAAACAAATAGTATTCACCAATAATGTTGAATGTACAATTTTTCCCACCCATCAAAAACAAGTCAATTTGTCAGTGGGATTAGAGCAGTTGGAAAGAAAATGTTGGCCAATATCTTAGTGGTATTGGTTATTTCATATATTATTGTAGATTCGTCTAGCTTGATACTCTATTAAAAAATAAAAACTTATGAATCATTCAGTAAAGATAAATTTATTTCATGTAGCATATAAAGCACATTAAATATTAATATTTGATTGTTTATATCTACCTGGTGAATACTTGAGAATTTTCCAAATTTCTTCCCTTGCAATGCACGAAAACGGAGTTCTCTACAAAAATTCTTTCAACACATTCCTACACACATATTCCTCAGACTGTTTGTTTCGCGCTAACAATTCAATAAACTATAACTTTAAGTTCCATAATTAAATAGTTAAATTCAACTGGATCAACTATTTTATTTAATCTCTAGTTCTATTTAACTATAATTTCAAATTTTCTTTGCTAATTATAATATTAATATTTCTCCCACTCAATTTCAAACATTTTTTTTGTAAATAGAATATTTAAATGTATTTTCCAAAAAAAATTATGATTTAATGAAATTGTTAATTTATTAAGATTTAATGATAAAAGAAACTCTTTCAAAACCCTTTATATAAATGCCAATAAAATGTAAATTGCAGATATAAGTATCATAAAACTCTTATGATTGAAATCTGAAATCAAACACAACATAAAAATCAAATCTGCTAATTGAAGAAATATAATTTGTTTTAAATTACTGAAGCAATTATCTCTGAATTATCATGTTAAAGGGTATGCTTTCATTAAGTGACTCAATTATTTTGTTATAGTTTTACTGTATTTTTAATGAGGAAGGAAGAGAAACTGGATTTCTATGCTAAATGTCATCTCACGATATCTCCCAGGAACCATAACTATAACAATTATAATCCAATTAACCGTCGCGCTAAATCAGTAAATAAAAATCAATTATTAACGAAAAATGGTTAAAAAATATAAAATAAACATAATAACGGAAATTAATATTTCGATTACCAAATGAGATGCATTTCATTGTGAAATACAAAATAAAATAAAGTATCTACTTTGAGACAATTAGCATATAAATTACATTATCAGTTGAAAAGGATTTGAATATATATTCAAGGTAACAACAGATATAATTTTTAGGATAATAATCATATTTTTCATATGTTATAATTTCTCATTTAATTTTTGTTTTTAAGATCTCATTTAACTTGAGAGTAAGAAACATATTTTTATAGGAATTAATTTTAAAATGCGATTATAAAGAGTTTATGTAACGATAATTAGAATCATACATAGCACTATTTTCTTCTTCCATTTAGCTATAAATTTTCATACAATTTTCAATTGGAATGTGATATTTGTAATAACAAATTATTCAAATCTGTGTGTTGTATTTTTAAAGTGAATAACAGTTTTAATATAAATAAAATACTTTGAGTTTCTTGTCAAAAATGGATACCGGAATTATTATCTAAACGAACTCTCATTTTTTATAACATTCTACGATTTTGTTCCATCTACAAATTCAGAGCAAAAAATCAGTATGCATTTGTGATAAAATACTAATGTTTTTTTTTCACATCTTTATTGCAAATACTCTGAATATTATGTGTCAAGCTACGGGGGATAGTGAACACTTACTACTTATGGGGCTCTTATACATAGATGTAAATTTCTCTGTTATCATTAATTTGTATATGATTAAGTAATTTTTAATAAAAATACTACTTATGCGATATAATTAGTATTATTAATTTGTGTTCGTATTTTTACTTTTCATTGCCTTCAGTGTTCGAATATCTAAATTGTTTTTTTACAACGATTAATTTTTGTGTGTTCGAAATATATATTTATTATAATTACAATTAATTCAAGAAAAAATCCGCCTTACATTGAGTGTAATATGTCTTAGACAATATAAGGGAACATAATTGTAAGTTTATTTTTACCAGTTTGTGAAGGTTCAAATTACTTGGTATTTGTAATAACTTAGATATAATTATTATTATTATTATTAATATGTATTTATTGTTTACTTTGCAATGTCTGCTTACTTATTAACTGAGTTTTAATTTTCTATAATCATTAATATCAATGTAATCAATGCACAAAATATTTATGATGAAACTTATTTATTCAAATTATATATCATTTAATTAATTACCTAGTACGCTCGTGCTAAGTATAACGTAACTCAGACAAACAAAGTTGTCAGTTTCTTTCGTAGGATTAGTTTTCATGTGAGCAAAAGATTTCGTATTCGAAGTAAAAAAGTTACATATTTGCAATAATTGTAATCATTTTATTGTATAATTTGAGCTGGTAATTGTGTTTCTAAATTAAGTTTCTTTACTATATTTAATTTTCGTATAGTCAAAAAAACGCATTCTTTTATGAAAATCTATTTATCTGTTATTACAAATACTTAAAATCAATGTATGTCACAAACAATAACGATAAACATAAATAAATTTGCCAGAAAAAGTCTGCGTGCAAACGCCCTGTTAGCATTTTTGAGAGAATAAAAGTACATTATAGTGTCATTATAAGTACATTATGTACATATAAAGTATTTCTTTACAATTTCTTAAATATCAGTAAATATTTAAAAATGATAATAGACATTGCTTCAAAGTATAATAATAATTAAAAATTACTCAAAAAGTTATCAGAAAATAATTGCTTACAGTTACCAATTACAAGAATATTTAAAAATTAATCTTCCTTTTTTAGCATCCATGAGCTTATGTGAAATGAAATAACTTCTGCATTTATTTTTTACTACTTATTAATTTTATCTCTAGTGGCAATACAACAAATAGAATAAAAAACTTCCTTTAGTTGAGAGACACGATGTATTAATACTTGCAAACAAGTAGACTTAAAATTAATTCTAAAGGAAAAGAGATTGTTCCGGACGGAAGAAAAATAATTTTGAGATTAAGAAAGGAAGGTAAACTTTTTCTAGCAATTGGCAAGATAGTTGGAAGAACTTATTCTTCTATCCAAATAGTGAAAAATAATTACAATCAATAATTACAAAAATCTGTTCTCAAAATCTCAGAGATGCCGTCTATCTAAGCTGACTTTAAGAAGAAAAAAAGTACATCTTGAAATCCGTGTGTTTGAACTCAAATATTACTGTATCTCAAATAATAAATGTTAGAGAAAGGTTTAAGAAATCTCTTCATAAAAATACAATAAGAAAATTTTAATAAAAAACTAGCTATCAGGGACGCTCGTAGAAAGCCATATATTCAACTGTCAATAAGCAAAAACAGTTAAACTTTGCCACTAAGTAAATAAACCTTTTTCAACAAGATAAGAAGGTTTCAACATGATAATGACCTAAAACACACTGCCTAGAACCTAAAGCTCTGACTGTTGTATAATATCAAAATTCAGTTGTATTCTCCTTCACAATCACCAGACTTAAACACAATCGAAGATTTATGGGACACACTGGAAATTAGGCAATATAACATACCATCGAAAGATATGTTGAAAAGAGTGATTAAGATGAAATGGAGTAATATTTCATCTGCGTAGGGCTAGTTCACTCTATGCCTCAGCGTTTGGAAGACATTCTTAGACATGAAGGGTTTCCAACCAGATATGAAAGTTTGATTGTCCATGGAAGTTATTTTCTAAAGACTTTCTTCAGCTGTTCGCGAACTTTTTCTGGCTGTTTTTTGTTTAACTTTTGGTTATTATTATGATTATTTTGAAACAATAAGCGAATAATAAGACAATGTTCTTCCATATACAGGTCGAGTTGCTCCAGACTTTGCAGAAGAACGATAATGGGATTTCACTCTTTATACCAAAACAGACCACAGTGCATACAGCGACTGTGCAGACACGAAAGGTGTGAAACTGAATACTTATGTTAAAAAAAAATCATCATTGAACATTTCAACTAAGATGATTAGTGAAATTATCGTCTTGATAGAGCTTCCTGAGGGAAAAAATATATGCACCGCTGAATAGTTTATCAACTTATACGTAGTAAATGCTAGTGAACATAGAATTATCACTGACTATGTCACCGAAGACATAGTCGGTCATCCGTAGTCATACAACATCAACGACATTGTTATTGTTTGTGACTTGCCTTAAGCAAGATGAAATTCAGTGCAAGTAACTTGTACCTTAAAAATTAAGGGTTTGGAGTACTCATCTATCACTAAACGCATAGTAATTTTGAACTACGGTCAAGTTACAAGGCCACGACCAATCTGATACTCTTTTCACACTAGCGTTACACTAATGGAAAGACTTTGGTATTACAAATTGACATAGACACATCCCTAACGCAAGTAGATCCAGCAACCAAGTGAGGGAGAATGGGGTCAAAGCCCCACGGCAAATTATACTTCAACTTCTTGGTCATAAGGGGAGCAACATGAAGCGACTGAACCGCTTGGTCTCTTATGCAAGAAAAGATTCTCTAAATCACGAGATGATGCCACAAATCATCACGGAATCAATTCCTTCTTCACTAATAGAAAAAAAGCACTTTACTCAAACTGCTTCTATCTATCTATGTACTCATCTGCTGGAAATTGCTACATGTAAGCTTCATGATGAGGAAAATCGAATTCATTAAAAAACAATATATTTTTCCATTGCTCAATTCAGGTTATTGTAATCAGGATAGTACATTTTTATACCACTGTACTTAAAGTTTCTAAATTACATCTGTCTCAAGGAGTCTTGCCATTTTAACTCTGCCCCAAATATTCTGTTAATGAAAATTCCAGAGAACTGTCAGAGTTGATAGTGGGTTTCTTTCAGTGAAAAAGTCATTTTTAACACAGTGGATTTCATCTGTTTCTCACAGCATTCCGCTTGTCTCCCTCAAGCGAGCTTCAGCAGATGTGACAAGAAGATATTACTTTCGCATGCTATCGTCAACTTCGACACGTGTTTGCTGATGTGCCATTGTGATTACTAATGCACCGATCAAACGGGTTTCTACTATCTGCTTTTTTAGGACACACGAATCTAACAATTATTTTACTTCACTGGAAAAGAAAATAATCAAGCAGTTATGTACAATACATTCCATTGAGATTTTAACTCAATGAAGAGCATAAAAATCCCTTAGTTGTAAATTTAATTAGTCCTTATACTATGACATATTCACGCCATTATCTTCAAACAAAATTTTCCCTTATTTCAGGCATTATTTATATTCATAATCAAAGCAATACATTATCTGTTGAAATCTTTTTTTTTATATTGGTTTACTACTTTTTACAAAAATACATATGAAAAACATTAATTTTTTCACTCCTTATTCTCTACATCATATCTAACAATGGATTTTTGATGTTTCCCCATAACACAAATAACAGAAATCAACTAATTTAAGAATAAAAAAAAAATTAGAAACGCAAAATGATGTTAAATAAATATAATATAACATAAAATAACGAGCGAATTTTTCATTTAAGTTAGAAAAGCAATTATTTAGGATTTTTCCGTCTTTTAAAAGTGTTAATGCAAGCAAAATAGTTTCTTAATTATAGAAAACACTTTTTAAATATAGATATATAAGTAATCAAATTTCACTGTATTAAAATATAGTACTAATGTTAAACTTGGTTTGAAATTAAAAAATAATAAATTCCTTAGATTTTTCTTTTATTGGTCAATGGATTAAAGTTTAGCACTATGTGATCTCAAATTTCTTTAATATACCTCATTTTCCAAAATTAATTATTTAATCAAAAAATTTCAAATAAAGTAATTTAGAAAAACATGTAAGTTAAATATGTGCTGATGAGCACAAATTATAATTACTATATTAAGATTATCTTTTTTAATTGAAAACACGAGAGACTGTAATTATGAACATGAAATATTAAATAAACATAAATGAATTTTTTTAAGTAAGCTCTAACTTTTCTTTCTAATAAATTGAATAATATTTTAAAAAGGTATGGTAAATGAGAAATAAATCGTATCAGTTTAAACCATAAATAGCTGTCACATATTCTATTTTTAGTCTTATCTGTTTCTTTTTATAAGGCATGCGATTCTTCCTTTTTAAAGGTACAAGGTGCTTTAAAAACTAACTTTTTAAGTTTTTGGTTCAGATTTACTCTACGGTCGGCTCTTGGCGCGATTTTCTAAAATTGGCAATAAATAACATTTTCTGACAACCCAAACAATTCTGACCAATCACAGATTAAGGGTTCCGACCAATGAAAAATGGAATATTCTGTTTATTTTCAGACCTCGCTTGTGCAGATTGGCGAGACTTTTGGCAATTTTTTGAAAAATTCGCCAAGAGTGACAGTACAGTACATTACATTTTTACCAAATTTTTTTCCTATTTCTTTCAAATTGACAGAAATATTAAACAATGTAAATACAAACATATATAGAAAATTTTATGCCCCTACTTTGAATAGTTTTTAATTTAATGAAATTCAAATATTTTAAAATACCGTTAAATTTGAAAATTTCAAAACACTCCATACACAAAAAAATTTATCAAATTTTTCCATTTTCTCATATAGCATTCCTTTTATCATTAAAAACAAAAGTTGAGATTTTTTCTTTCTTTATTACAAAAAATAATATCAAAACTCACATTTAAATGAGTAAATGGAATTTCTTTTTTAAAAAAGTCTTAAAACCTTTTTTCACAAAAAAAAAGAAAAAAAAAGAAAAAGGAAAAAAAAATTATCTGAAACTCTCTTTATTTTATACCATTCTTTGTAACTTTGTTTATATTGGTTCAAACATTAAATATGGAAAGTTTAAAAAAATAATTAAAAAAATTGTTACACCTAGAGCATTTTAAAGTTTTCAAATTGTTAAAATTATCAATTTTGTGAAAAACAGTATTACTACGAAAACTTCATATATTGCAATTTTTGTTTAACATAAAAGTCTATTAGTTCCTTATAATTCAAACTATTATATATTTTCTAAATATTTAGAAAATTATTTAAAAGTAATTACAAAAATTTTAGCTGCTTATTATATATTATATATAATTATAAAAGGCGAAATCAATAACCAAACAGCGACAAAATGTAAAAAATTTGAAATTGTTTGATAGATACCTCACGAGATATCGATCACTACAGACGTCTACCGAAAAAATAATGGATTACTTTTTTCCCAACCTAATATTAAGCAAGCTTATGATGTTGCCAGAAATACTGAAGGATAAAAGTTGCGATTTTTTCAAAAATATCTTTCGAAGAAAAATAATGAAAGTGATTCATTATTGAATTCTTATCTTTGGTGCAAAAATTACTGTTGCATTATTTCATCATACGTCATCATCAACATCATACTTCATCTTAAATCATCTTCTCATCACCATTATGTAATTTATGCTAAGGTATGTGCTAAGTTAAAACAATGAACTCAGTGTGTTGGTTTAATAATCAGTTGATTAATGTTAGATTTATGTGAAGATGAGAATAACGCTTGTCTTGGAATTCATTATAACCTTATTTCCATAATAATTTATTGCGTAGTCGATAGACTAGTAATCGCAGGCCGTTGTAATGTTCTTTAATATCCACCACGAGCTGTTACTTTCAAGGAACAGTTTCCATAAGTTTTCATTCCTAATCAAGTGTTGAAGAGAAATCTCTCAACTATTCTCCCAAAGAGATGTGTATACAGTAAACAGATAGGCAAATGGGATACAGTACTCAGAGAGATGTGTATACAGAAAAGCAGATATGCATACAATAAGCAGAAAGGCAGATGTTCATACAGTACCAAGAGTGATGAGTTACTAGTAAACAAAGTGGCAGGTGTGTATACAGTAATTAAAGAAATATATATATAATGTGAATAGAAACGCAACATCAATGTCCTATATATATATATATCAGTGGTTGGAATTTAAATCAAGGTGGTTATCGCTGTTTTACTTTTAAATCAGTATCAGTGCCGCAATAATTTATTGTTACATTTCACGACTCACTATTTCTACCAGTATCGTAATTATTTAGGATAAATTTCATCGCCCGTAAGAGACTGCTAAATTCTTTGTCTATCGCCAGATTGGTCATGCATTCGGTATCTTGCGATTTGATGTAATAAATAACTTCACTCCTTCCATAAACATTCCCAGCCAGCACTTTCTCTGAGGGGTTGGAGTCCCACTAAACCTTCAATGCATGTCATCAGCAATATTAAAAAAGTATAAAAGCGTGACCATATATTGTACGCAATATTCAAGAGTTCAAAAATAAATAGACGACATTAGTTGTGACGTCATATTGTTTCCAAACATTTGCTGTTAAGCGCCATTTATCATTGAAACTGCCATAGACTTCGGTGATAGATTTTTAAATTGTTATTTTTGAAATTGATATTCATTATTTAAGGATAACGTGTTTGCTAAGACTTTTAACCTTTTGTTTGCTTAACCTTTGATTCTCGCCAAATTGTAGTCACAGTTAATCACCAAGCTGGGCAAAATCCAATCGTATTCTGGTTGGATTTTTTAGTCTACATATTTACCTACTTTATTACCCATTCGGAAACAGGTGCTTCTTATTTGCATGACAACTGACCTGTGATACACAATCCACTGCTACACTAGATCAATTCTAGCAATATGTGGCAACCAAATGAACTGCTATATTTTATAATGATACATAAAGCCTGCTGTGGCCTGGTTGGTTAGGACGTCATTCTCGTTACCAGAAAGTGGTGAGTTCGAATCCCAGCTTACCCGAAGATCCATCATATTCAGTAAGGGTGACTGGGGAAATACGTCGTGGTCACAATGTCCTCCCTGTTCCCATTCCGAAATAATACCTCTAAGGTTTTTGGACCCAGGTTATGAGTCTAAATTGTCTTCAATCTTTGAATTGGTAAACCCAGGTGGTGATGCCATGTATGAACTAAAAGCCGTACTTCCACCATATTAGAGGACTGCTCTGTTTAAATTGTACTTCCACCTTCGTATGGTGGAAGGTCTTTCTAATTTCATTTACCTAGTTCCTGATGGGCGGATTTGGCTTCGCCAAGAGTCATAAGTAACAACAACATAATACATCGAAAGTTTTTAGATACTAGGCTGTCGTAAATGATAAAGATTACACTCAAAAATGTGAGTGGCGTTTGCTGCAATAACTGATTTTGTTATCATCCATAAGAAGATGAAATGTCAATCCCCGGACCTTTGCATAACGTATTATCTGCGAAATAAAATTCTCTGGTCTTTCTGGATATAGTATTTTGCATGCTCAACAATATAACTGTTAGAAAACAATTTTTTTTCAGTGAACTTAATTAGAAAAATCTTATTTGTTACACTGAGATTAATTTATGCTAAAAGTTAATTTTCAAATTTAACAAGAAATTAAAAGTAAATAATTTATACCTATTTAAATATTTTTTCATGGGAAATTTTAATAATTAAATAAAAATACATTGTAAAATCAAAGACTCACTCTTAACTTTTCCGCATCTGAACAATTGCGATTCACCATATTTTCAGTAGCTATAGGGCAGGGGTGGCCAAGACATCGACCGCGGTCGACTGGTAGACTGCGAAGACATTTTAGGTAGTCCACGCAACCATCCCGATAATGACCTCGGATATTAACAATTTAATTTATGACTTATGACATAGAATCAATGAATTATTTAAAATAAAAATTTACTACAGTCTACGCTTTAAAACTCAAAACAAACCGTGCAAAGATTTATGATTAAAGGTTTACGATTTGAAACCTAAAACGGACATGATGAGCGCGATTAAAACATTAAAAAAAAACAAAAAAAAGGTATAGATCTCAATTAAGAAAACATAATTCAGAAACTTCAAAAACATGGAGGAAGAGTGCATCCATAATCCAAACCGCGACTTCGAAGATTTCGCTTAATACTTGTTTTGTTTGAAGAATTTGAAAGAAGATTCGCTGACTTAATTAGGTTAACAGAAATACTCAATTTTATGATATTTCCATATTTAAGGAAAATGTTAACATTGATGGATTATATGAAAAAATAGGACATTTAATAGGTATAACATCAGTCACGGTCGAGGAAGAAATTATTAAATTAAGATGCGATATATTTCTTAATCCAGACCATATTTAGCGATACTGATTTTTGGAAATTAATTTCCGAGGAAACATTTCCAAATATTGACAAATTGATTGTGTATTTGAAATCCTACTTTGGATCGAGGTATCTTTGCGAATCTGCTTTTTCATTCATGAACAATAAACAAACATTGGTCGCATTTAACAGATGAACACTTAATTTCGTGTTTAAGCATTGCAATAAGCTCGTACCAGCCACAATATGATAAACTTGTAGCAGATATACAGTGCAAAAATTTAACTAAATGAAGTGAAAAGGATGGCCAGTTTTTGATAAATGAATACTTTGATTATTTCGTAAGTATTATTATTATTATTATTTTTTTTTTTTAGAAAAAATTGCATAATTTACCATTTTTTCTTGTTACCGAAAACAAATATGTACGTTAATTTAGCTCTGCCATTGGTAGACCGCCTTCGATATTTTAAATGTGGAGTTGACCCCGGATCCCAAAAGTTTGGCCACCCCTGCTATAGGGAATAAAAGTTATGTCTGAAATTACAGTTTAGCTTTAAAATTACCACTCACGAGAGAATATTTAAGAAAAAAAAGTAAATAAATTTGGCAAAATGCTTTGAAAAAATCTCATACTTTATCAATAAGAAATTTTATATGTAATGAAATTAGTATTTTTTGTTTTTATTTAGTCAGAAATTCTGAAAAACTCTTATCCTTATTAAAAATAATTTTGAAGTAACAATTTTGTGTAAACAAGGAATCTGTTACAGAAACAAGTAGATTCATTTCATTATTGTATCAATTATCTCTGAGATTAATTTTAAATAAAATTGGCTTCAAGACATTACCTCAAAAACTCAAAAATAATTCATACCAACAAAACATTACGTGACTAATGAAAATATATTTTATATCAATTATCAAAAATCTTTCATAAATCTCACTTATTAAAGTTTTATTCCTAAATTTCAGTGAATCATCTTAAGCGATTAAATTCAACTTATTTTGCAAATTACATTCGGCAAGCATGTGACGCTCCTTAAAGATTCACTCAGATCTCACAATTTTTCTTTCTAATAAATTCAGCATTAAAAGCTAATGGATTCTTTATTAAACTCAAAGTAAAAATATAATGAGATTTTCCTTAAAACTTTTCCCGTGTTTCCTGGGTCCTTAAAATATATTCAACGTCTATTTTTATAAGAAAGAAAATTTATTCGCAGTTCAGTGCGAGCTTAGCTGAGTGAAGAAGAAAAATACAGTATATTTATTGCTCTCAATTATTAGAGTCAACCTATCGTATAATCTTCTCTCCGGTATTTCTTAAATCACCTACCGGCATATTATACCTCTTCTTCCGAGGGTGTTTCGTGAAAAAAAGATAGTTTTTGTGTTTCTATCTGGAGCTTATTAGGTTTCGCCTGGCAAAGTTGAATATCAAACATTCTAAGAAAAACAAAAGAAACAGAAGATAATCCGTTGTTTGTTACGAAGCGTTCTGAAAGTCATTTTCAAGAAAGAGAGCAATATTTTCGATTTATTGCTGAGCACATCTAAGGCATTCCATGGTTAAAGTGATAAATATTATTATAATAATATAACTCAAACTTTTAGAGTTTTTGACATGTATTTGTCATTAGCCAATAGATAGAGCTCTGACCTTCTGTTCAAAGTTCATGGGTTTAATTCTTTTCTCTGACATCTTGGCCTAATTGGCAAAAATATCCTTAGAGAGGCAAATCAAATCAATCATGGAAAATAGAGGAGTTCTGGATTTGATATATGTAATGAGCAAAAACATTCGAAGTTCACTGTGGTATAATAGAGGAAGACTGCTCTTCAGAGCGAAAGGTTTTGGATTTGATTCTAGTTACTGTTGAACTAACAGTGCTTCTGACTTTTGCATGAGTATTTATCAAAGATGCTTGAGAATTTTTTAGTTTCCTTCTTTGCAATACGTTAATATGGCCCTCAATCTAAGAAATGTCCTCTCAGAAGACAACTTAAGTAGCTGTCTCTAAAATACTTTGAAACAACCTTAGATGGTTAGATATCTACTATATGTGAATTCAGTTTTACTTAGATTCAGTTTTTTTTTTCAGGATTAATAAGGTCATCTTTGAATAAGTCAAGGCTAATCAAATTTATTTATATATCCATTGTTGTTGTCTGGTGCTAGCTAGGCAATATGGTTAGTTAGGCTGCTCCATTTTTACAACTGAACCGGTACACGATGAGTGGAGTCCAACTTAATCGGTACACAATGATATAGATACCCGTTTATACGAAAGGCAACTATTCATACAAGGAAAATAGAAAGATAGGAGAGAGTGTAAGTACATTAATGCCCGAACCAGGTTGGTTGGGTTTTATGGCGCAAGGTCCAAAGAGGACAAGCTGCGCCAATGCCCGAACCAGGATTCAAACCAATTTATCGCTATTCTGCAGTCAGGCATTTTGATCATCGGACAGGATGGGTGACTTACATATCCATTAGAGTTGTTTAAGCACTCTTGAATAACTCCTTTTGATTGATCCTTGATGAAAAATTCAATAAAAAATATTTGGAGATAGGCTTTTAAATAATGTTGATAATGAGTGATGTTGACTTTGGTTTTCTAACAGAAACGCTTCAAAAACCATGATGAATCACATTTTTTTGCTTAAATTAAAGGTGTAATTACATTTTCTTCAAATAAAATCAGAGCCTTATTTCTCAAAATTCTTGAATTCTTAATTTCACGACTTATTTTTATTAGATTTTGGAAAAACATTCATTTAAGTTTACTCTGAAAATTAGATAAACTAAAAAAAAATAATAAATATAATACAAGTTTAAGTGCTCTTAAAATGTTTTTGTAAAAATTCATTAAAATTTCTAGGGTGTTTTCTAGGATCTCATTAAATCTTAAAAAAGTGGAAAAATTTTACATCTTTTTCGAAATTTCTCATAATATCTAATAAAAAATTTTTTTATACTCTCAAAAATTAGACCCTTAGTTATATATGTATTATTATTATTGAATCAAGCATCACAATTTTCTGCGTCAATAACTTCCAATAAAAAATATAGTTTTCAGTTATTCCTAAAATAATATTTACTCTTTACTTGGATTTCCAACAGCTTAACTTCCATTACGAAAAAAATCTCTCGTAAAAATCTGCTAAAAACAAATCGAATGAGGTATTTAATACTAAAAAAGTTCATTTATAATATTTAATATTAAAATCCAGACTGGTGGCATTCGCATTCCAATTGCTTAATATCAATGACATATTGGAAAAACTGTAAATACATAAGTTGAAAAGGGGGAAAAAATAAAGATATCTAAATATTTTTTCCCTGGTGATTATTTTCCCTTTTAAAATAAAAGATTGTTTTATAGGGGAAATAATCACCTCCTGTTTTTGCGGTTAAAAGTGTTACGGAATAAAATGTTACAGTATTTAAATTACGGCTAAATAATTTTACAAAAATTCAAGTCAGTGTTATTTACGGTTTAAATTATTACAAACATTGCAATCAAGGTTTAAGAATGAAGTAATCAGGGACAAACAAGGACTTGTAGTTAGCTAGGTACAAATAACCTGATAATCCATTCTGCTGTGATTTGATGTTTTCATTTAACTTTTCCAGATTTGATCTAGACAAGAATTCTAGAAGCCTTTTATTTAATTTGACTTTATTTCATATAATTAAATGATTTTCTACTCATAAATATATTTAGATTTAGATGCTAGTGATACGCGGGTGAACTAATTCGAATTTACAATTAAATGTAATTATTTAATAGACGAAATATTTTCTTTCCATTCAGTGATAAAGGCATTAAAAACCCATACCTATATTATATTTTTTATGCATATTAAATTTAAAAATGAAAAATTTCAAAAGCTCTTTGTGAGATATTAATCTCAGTCATAAACACATTAAAAGCCAATAATTAATATATTTTAGTTAATCAATGTAAATAAGCAGTAGGAATCCTAAGAAATCTGAACTAATACGTTATTATTTCTGCCTGAAATAAGATTAGTGACTGTAAATTGAAATAAAATATCCTTATCTTAATCGGCACAACATGTAATAAGCTTAACATTTATTACGATTCCAAGGAATTATTTTGTTGAAGTAAAATTAATGAAATCTTAAAGCATTAATTTCTACATTTTTGACGCTGCTTGTTGAAATTACCAATAAAATCAAACAGCTTTCTTATTAATAAGGAACACTAGACCAACAATTCCAAATAACTAGCTGTAAGCTACTTCTCATAATCAACAGCTGTGATCAATAAGGCTATTTCTGTTATTGAGTCCAGATTAATTGCCAAAAGTTCAGCGAAAAACGCAGAGTCACCATTCTTCATTGACCATTTCTGCAGTCACCGTTTTCTTTATAAGAGAGAAATGATCTCGCTTAATATGTTGTGGCTTCAATGTCTTCCATGTGAAATGATACTTCTGGGTTAATAGGCCAAGCCTTCTGTTTGATCTCTGTTTCTAAATTAAGGAGACCAACCTACTTTCGGGGAAGTTAATTTTACTAGAATTTTTATCATGAAAATAAAAAAATTACATGTTTGAGATAATTTTGGAATTTTTTTTTTATCATATAATGGACGTTTGACAATATCTAAATCTGGTATCTATAATACAAAAGATAAATATTTTCCAAAATAGTACTGTAATATTAGAGGGGATAAAAAATATAAATGAAATTTTTGATTTAATTTTTTTTTTTATTCGTAGCATTTTATCGCTAACATCAAAAGAAATTTTTTTACTAAAAATTGGGATGGAATTTCCTCGAGGAAGTATGGAATATCTACCGAATTGAATATTTATATTTTGAAAATATAGAAAAATGGTTTAATTAAAAAGTTCCAATGTTTTTTTAACGTTAGCATAAATATATTCATTCTAGTTTTCTTTACAATTACATGCTTTAAAATTACTTAATTTGCAATTCCACTTTAGACATAAGCATTGGTATGTCTGTGTTGAGTGTAACATTCTAAAATCATTTGTGAGACTGCGTTCAGAAAATAGATATTATGCTTCTTGGCGTCAAAAAAAATTGCCATTTCAGACTATATGTCACTTATATTTTAGTACCTGTAGGAAGACTGAGATTCTACCTTTGTCATGTCTTGATAATATTTTTGGTATCACTGATAATTTTGAATTTAAGCTAATTTAATTAGTTCTCCTTATCGGTAGGTAGTGAGTTAGAATCCCGACCCGAACGAAGATCCGTTGATATCCCTAATGGTGGCTGGGACGGTCTTAATATAATGTGACTGCAATGTCTTCCACGTGAAATAATACTTGTGGGTAAGGCTTCTGCTTGGTCTGTTTCTAAATTATGAAAACCAACCCACTTTCAGGGCAATGATTGCACATCCACTGGAAGCCCCACTATATAAGTTGCTATCACTTCCGCTTCTTGCAGTATTGAAAAAGAAAGCAGACAGGCATTAGAAATAAAAAAAATTCTGGTTTTAAAATTTTTAAATATGATTATCTCTTTTATATTAAAATGCAAACTGGGTTACTCTTTTGTGTTACATAAAATTTAATAGAATTTGATTTTATATTTTTAAAAAAACAACGTATTTTGCTACTGTGAAATTTATGCAGAGAGTGATACAAGCAAATCATTTAGATGGTGATTTTTGTTTACAAAAAATGTACATTTTCTTATTTCTTACAAATTTTTGTTTCTTATATTTGAATAAAAAATATTATATTAACCTATTTATCATAAGTTATTTATACAAGTCTTTTTATAGTAAATATTACCACTCAATAAGACTTGTTAGCAAGACATATTAATCTAAAAATAAATCCTTACTATGTTAAGAAAGTTGTAACAATCAAAACCTCAATTTCACTCCAATATCCAGTTTAATCTCTTCAAATGTAACAATACGCACTGCAAATTTATTTGTAAATAAAACATTTGTAATGATATAACATGTAAATAAAACATTGTAAAACTAACATTTAATAAAAAAATTACACTTTTTAGAAATTGAATGCATGTAAGTAAAAACTAAAGTAAACACAACTATTTCTATATATTCCTTATATCAAAAGGCATACTTTAACATGTTATTAACTAAGTAACTTTTAACTAAATAACTTATAATTAACATGTATTTAACTTGTTACTGTGCCCCTTAACACGTTACTGTTTGAAATTCTTTCTTAATTACAAACAATGTAGCCAATTTTTCAAAAGTATTGCTAATATTTGCTTCGCATTTTTTAATCACATTTTCTTTTATAAATAACCCATTTGTTTTTAATGAAATTGTATCTAGCGCAAAGTTGTATGTATGTTACATATAATTACTCACAGAAGTCTATACAAGAAATGTTTTCCTTATTTTCTATTATTTCAATAATTGTCTTTAATTTTTATAGTTATATAATTAAATTTAGAAACATTCTAAATATGTTTAGTTAAAATGTGCTTATAAATCTAATTATAACACTAAATCTTATCATATAATCTAATTATATTACTATCATATGTTCACAATTCATAAATCTAAGATATCCATTAAATTTAATTTTTGATATAATAATTCGGTAAATTATATATCAAGGATTACAAAAAAAATATTAGAATACGAAAAAAATAATTTTTAATAGAAATAAAATTAGAACCTTCTGATACTGTAGTTTTGTATTGGCTTAAATGTAATTTTACTTAAAATTAAACTATTAAAACAAAATAAAAATCTTCTTCACATAATTTTAAATCGAACAAATATTTATGTACTATTATTGTCGATTTTCAATATTAAACTATTTACTATCAATTTTCATTAGTACAATTTAAGCACAATTTAAGTACAATGTACAATTTAAGCATATATTTGAATTTCTAATAAAAAAAATTCAAATAACTTAACCAAGTTTAACAAGTGTAAATTCAAATATTTTTAATATGAATTGTAAATGTAGGATATAATTTTAATAACTCTACTAGATATCCAAACATCGTACAAGACAAAACTTCTTATAAAAATATAATTTCCAGTTCAAAATTATTTTCGCAAAGACGTTTATACATATATAAACATTCTTTCTTAAAAGAAGCTTACATTTAAGAACAACAAGTGAGAAAAGACAGGTGTTTCGTATAATTTTCTTAAAATCCTGTCAAAACAATTTTATCAAGATTCTTACTTCTTGAATCAAAAATTTCTCCAAAGGCTTTGTTCAATCTCCTAGTTTTTTAAATTAAAGTTTTAAGTTAATAACTTTAAAACAATTTAATTCTTGAATAAATATGTGTGGATTATATTTAATATATATTTTAGGTCTTTCAATATTTAGAAGTAAACAGACAATTCGGAATCTATTTGGAAAACAATCGTATTACGTTAGCATATCCTTAATATTACTTCCATGAAACAGAAAAAACTTACATTGTAATGAATCAATCGAATGCAACTTGCGAAGGACAAGCATTTTATTATTAAAATATAATTGAGTTTAGTTGAATTTAATTAGCAGTCTCGTTTTCCCTATTTTAAATATCCTTCGAAAACTAATCATGAAGAGTTGGTGCAAGGGGGAACTAATTATTGCAGCTACTAATGAAATATAATTAGGTTTTCATGATAAACGTAATGGCTTGCCTCATCAATGTAATTAGAAAGTAAAAAAAAGCAGTCACATGTTGCAGGTCTTACTGAATAATACACAAATGCCTTTACTTACATCATCACGAGACGAGTCAAAGTGTATATCTAATGACAAAAAATATCAGACTCACTTCTACATCAATGAATATAATTTGTATACTTTATTCAGCAGAAATTATATGTGCACTATTCTTTGAATCTTAATTTCTCTCATATAAAAAATCAATTTGATGAAAGAATAACGATAATGAATTACAAATAAGGGTTTAAAATATTTTTTGCATGTTTCTTTTTGTTTCGGATGCATAGAAGACTGCATATAATAGCCTCATAATATATTATCTATATTTTTGCCAAATTAAGAATATGATTCAAAATTAGAAAACATTAAAATAAAAATATTTTTATACAATCACTTCCAAAAATATTTTTTTCTAATATACTTGTATTAGGTTTAGATAGAAAATTATGAAAAATGATATGATTTATTTGTGAAGTTTATTATTTTAATTTAGCTCAAAATTTCATTGCATAAAAAATTAACATTTCTGAATAGGTATCATAAGGAATTACTATTGTGAAGGAAAAGTAATGAAATACAAATAAATGTAGGAGCTTTAAATTTATGATTTTTCTTTTTATAACACATTTAATGTAGTCAGAATAAAAATATTTTATCATGTATTTTTTTTTATTTTTACAGAAGTAATAATGTGACACAAAATTTATATTGTTATTTAAAGAATTACATTTCTCTTCGTTGGTATTTCTAGCTTCATATGGCATATAGCAAGTTAGAATAACATTTCTGTAGTATGGTGTTTAATATTATGTACTTTATAGTATATTGAAAAATATACAGTAGAATACGCCTTAGAAATGATTTCTGAATTTTAAAATGATGTTTGTAGAAGCAGTGATCCATAAATAGAATAAAATTCACATAAATTTGTAAATTCATTAAAATTTAATATTCCAGAAACAAAATAACTCACAAATATATCGATAGGTGTCGCTGTGAATACTATAATTACCATGTTGAATTTCGCAAGCAGAAAATCATTATAAATATGATTTAATTTCGTGTTTACTGTTTATAGTGCCATCTGTCAGACATATTTGGAATTAGTTTTCAAATTTTTGAATAAAATTTTTATTATCTCAGGAAATTATTGCAATTTTATATTCTAATGTAAAATTATACAAATTCAAGAGCTTTGTTTACTTTCATTTTTAATTATAATAACTACAGAAAATACAGAAGAAAAATTCGTGACACAATATTTTAGATTATTCAGTTAAAATAACTTGTAATTTATTATCATTTGCTATTATAGAGACATCTTTTCATTTTTTTTTCACATGTTAATATTGTATGGAGACATTCGGCATAGTAATAATGACAATTGAAGTTAATGACTCCCTCATTATGCCAACACATAATGCATATGGTTTATCGAATAATTATCAAAAATGAATGTTTAATATTCACTTCTATTCAATTTGTATATTTTTATTTTATAAAAACATTTATTCCACACTACAGATTTTATTTCTTCATCAAAAGAAATCACTCAGTGATAACTCATAGAAAAAAAAAATAAAGATAAATTTCGAAAAGTTCTCAGTCAAAAACCTATATAGAATTCATATTTTTCTTACATTTGTAAAAATTAAATTATCAAATGAAATACTGATTTCTATGAACAAAATGGATCAAGAGATAAATATTTTAAGATTATGGATACTCTTGAATTTTTAATATACAAACAAATTACATTTCAAATTGTTTAACTCGTTCATTTAAAATGTTCATAAGTGTTTTATGAACATTTTATTTTATTTACTTGACATTAATTCTTTTATAACTTTCTTTCAGAAGAATGCAACTTTTACTGAATGAAACAAACTTTAACACATCTAATTATTTAGACTTTAAAATGAAATTTTCTAAAACACAACAAAGTTTATAAGAAAAAACTTTTTAAAAAAAAATCAAAGCTTAAATAAATCTCTGGGCTTAACTTTAATTTTTAACAAGAAATCGATTGAAAATAACAAAGCAGAAGGGAAAAAAATCTTTTTTTCCAGTCTCCGGAAAAGAAAATCCCTACAATCTCTCTCGGCAACGGATACTTTTTCCTCTTTCCAAAGAATTCTCTCAATTAATTCACTCTCTTAAATCTTTAAAGAGTCATAATATGCTAACAAAATTATCCACCACATGAAACTTTACCTTCATCATAAACTCCGTTCAGTAACAGGAAAAAAAAATACTTTGCAGAATACCTTAAGGGAACCTGAAGCAAACCTCGTCATAACAAGATTTTTATTGCGCTTCAGTTCGGGACCATGCAGAAACTTTATCTGCAAGAGGAAACTTTACCTGACATTAACTATCTGCTTGATCTTAATTAGCCGTCAAACGCTCAAGCTCAATATAAAAGAGCTATTCCCTGAACGAACCCTCCAAATTTATGACTCCACTTTTAAGCTAAATAAGATTGTGTGAGACTCACGATCACGCTATCTTGTACTCTGGCATGTTTTATGTAATTACTCTGCAGATTAAGCGACTCTGAGATGCTATGCTCTTAAGATTATCTTCTATAGAAACTGATTTTTCAATTAGTTCGCAACATTTTCGAAGAAATTAGAATTCTTGTGAAGATATAAAATTCATCCATGTGTTCTCGATGGAATTTTACTTGTACTTGTGTCGAATATTTTAAAATGCATATTTATACGTTATAAAATTTAAAGAAACTTTAAAGTGAATGTTAATGATATGCTCTACTTCGATATAGATATTTCTATTATGCGTAAATATTATTTTAGTCTTAAGAATCATTTAGGCAAGCTGAAAGAGGTGGAATATTTCTTTAAAAATTTTTATTTATGCCATCCTACATATCTTGAGCAATATTTATAATGCCTTGATGGTCATTGGCTTGTTGTCAAGTATTTGAGCACATAGTATGAGTGCCCTTCTGGGAAAATACTTCATTATCAGTTGATTTTTTAACTTTGTAAAAAAGGATTGATGTAGGAAACTCCTAAGCGTTTCCCTATACAGGCATATATACAAAAAAGAAATACCGATCACAACCAGTCCAACAGTGGCTGGAATCAAACCAGAGACCTTCCACTTTGAAGAGACAGGATAAAATCTACTTGCGCCATTATGTTTAAAATGATAATCGAAGTTCATATTGGGGAAATATAAGAAATTAACTTGCATAAAGGGAATTAAAATCTCGACTGAAATTTATCTGTACACACGTTTGTTTCATCGTGTCGCTCGTATAATTTTAAAAATTAATTTAATTTTAAATTAAATTGAATTTTGTTTAATTTCTTTTCGATTTTATATGAAGAAATGTAATATTTGAATCTTTAATGAGCCAAAGACTGGTATTTGTATATTTTACTAGTAATTTAATTTATTTAACTCTTGTCTCAAACTTCACATAAAATTTTTTTTTTTAATTTATTTGCTTTTAGTAAAAGATTTAAGAACCTTTTCGATGCATATTTTATTAAAATATAAACTATGTTTTAAATTATTAAGTATAACTCATTATTAAATTATAAAAAAGTTTATAACTATATCATAAAATTTTTAGCATTTCCAAATTTAGGTTGTAAAACTATAGAAGCAGGACAACAGTTTTCTCTGTTGAATGTATATTAAGAAATAATTTTTGTGATTATATTTCTACAACTTTATTCATTGCAGTTAATGCTCAAATTTAATATCATTTAACTTTAAATATGGAAAATACATACTTGTTGGATCATGTTTTCAGCCTATATTATACTAAGTTTTATATTTATCTATCTAAAATCCAATGTAGATAGGCTATAGTAGTCAGCTTTAGAGCTTTAGCTAGCACTCTAAAAAATTACCGAATGAAAGGATAAACAGTTCTTGTAGTTGGGCACCCTGGATCTGTTGCACTATCCTAAATCCCATGCGTACTAAGCAAACTGTATTACTATCATCATATTGTTAAACATATTTTTCTCATATGCTAAAGTAATTTCAATTTTTTTTTACATTCTCATTGATTTTACATTTCAATCAATATTACATTCATAAGAAATTTTAATATCAACCCATTATCATTTTAATTAGCTATATCGCAATCATTTTCATTTTTAATCACCATTTTTAATTTAGGTAATCATAATACAGTAAATGATTATCGTCATGAATTGTTCATTTATTTTCGACATGTGTCTATTGTAAGCTAAAAAGAATTATATTTGCTTTACATTACAAAACTGTTTATTAATGTTTCTTATCAATTCATATTTGTTGGTGCACATTCACTTCATTAATATAGGATCGCTTTTATTCATTAATTAATTCTTTACTATCATTAATTACTCACTTCCGTGCAATTTCCTTGATATACTTTGTAAAGAAAGCGGTCTGTTTATTTTCAGTAAATTATGCGGAAATGGATCACGCAAGGTATTAATCTAATTGCGTTTAAGAAGATTAAACCAAAAATTACGTATTTTCTTACATCTAGCAAAACTTGTTATATAATGTATAACATTATTAAATTTCTGCTCTACGTTAAAAAACCTTAACGCTCTTTATATTTTAAAAATGTTTTATGAAAACTCAAACAAGTTTAATTTTTATATTTGTAATTTAATTTCGTTACAATATGTTATATAGTACTTACTCTCACAGAATCTCATTTCTACATAATGTCTCTATAACTTATAAACTCGCTTTTTTGTGTGTTTCTACTGTTGTTTTTCCATACAAAGATTGATTTGACCAGTGTATGCAATTTAAAAAAAATATTGACCTCCAACAAACAGGCCGCTCCAGATGGTGTTGGATGCCAAATAGTGCTCTGGATTTCGGTTCAAGGATTTGTGGGCTTCAATCCCAATTTGGGAGGGGATGTTAGTAATGGTTCGAAGTAACTTTTAAAGTATAGGTTTTCAATGTTTATCTTCGTGTGCGAAAAACTACCGTTGGCTAATAAACCAACCAAACGAAACTCGGTGAGAATTGAACATTCGAACAACAGACCTATTCAGCTCTACCAACTTTTTTTAGGGGGTGAAAAAATAATGTATTTAAAATTTTGAAAACGGAAACGAGAAATCATCTTTATCATCCTTTTCATGATGAATAAAATGATTAATCTTTTTCGTTTTCAAAATTTTGAACAAAAATGATGAATCTTCTTATTCATCATTTTCGTTCAATTGATGAATAAGATGATTCATCATTTATCATCATTTGAATGATGAATAAAAGATGAATAGCAGTATCGGTTAAACTGTTTCATAATTAGTAAAACAGATCCTGAAATAAAATCAGTATCTTTTACTGATAAATAAAATCAGTATCTTTTTTACTGATTTTATTTTATAATAATGTGCTAATGAATTATTCTCTATGTTCTAAGATTAATATGTACATACATAATTTTAATTTCGTACATTGTTAACGTATCAAGCAGTAACATTCTCATATACATTTTTTTCTTTCACACTTATTCATTTAAAGAAGATTAGAAAAACATGTATTTTGTCATAAAATGCATATTTTCCCTACAATATCAAAAACAAATTTTAATTGATTACTTTCAAAAAAATAGAGATTTAATAGTTTTCTAATAAAGATTTTATTCTTATATAGTTTCCGATTAAGTTTTCTTTTTTTTATTTCCACAAAAGCTGGAATTTCTTCTGAAGACTAACACCACTGAATGAGAATCCATGAATTATTCATAAAATTTGTTATCAAAAACAGACGTTTTATCATGTACAAATGAACTTTTTCCCCGTTAAAAAAATTTTTAAAAGTCTATTTTATCATCAAAAACGCATATTTACAAAGAAAAATATGCATAAATTTTATGGAAGATTTATTTTATAAATACTTTAGAAGAATATTAAATATTTAAAGAAGATTAGAAAGCAAAATAAAGAAAATACAATAAAAATAATTGTTTGTAGCGAGTGACTTCAATTATAAATTCTTTTTTTTTTAATTTGATTAGTTTAGATGTATGTACAGACATTTGAAAAATAGAGGAATAAAAATATTTGCGAACTCTGTCAAAAATTAAACGATTATTTGTGCTTTTATTTTTGATAAATTTGCATTTCAGAATGATTGTTTCAAAATACCTAAATTGGAAACAATATGCTTATATTGTTACCAGTTTTATAATTTTCTACGAGAAATAACAGATATAATTGAACAAAAACTTTGTCCAAATTAAAAGTGTTTGATTATATTGTATTTCGAAAGTTTTAACAAACTTTCATCTAATAACTTAATTCCCTGAAAATTTGTAGGCTACTTTTAATTTTTTTGTTTTGTGCTTATTGTTATTTTGCTTATTTCAGTCAAACCTTTGATTTTGACTTAAATAAGCAATTTTGGAGTTTAATTAAAACAGTAATGATTTTAGTGTGGCATACATTTTTAATATTATTTTGCTTATTCCTCATTAAAAGTTTTGAAAATTTTCTTAAAGGCATTAAATTTTGGAGCTTCCATATCAGAAAATAAATAATTGCAAACATTTATTTTTATTAATCAAATATAACTCCTTTACATTTAAAAATAAAATACTTTGAGAATTTTAAGATGCAATTATCTTTTTATAAATCTCATTTCATCTAACTGTTTTTATGCTCCAGGTTTTGTAAGTGTCTTTGACTTTTAGCATCATTGATGATTATAGTCTTCCGTGATTAAATAAGCATTATTCCTTACTTAGAATCTATCAAGAGATTATGAAAATTTTGATACAACTCTAATATATTTAGGGTTTTTTTACAATGAACTGTAAGCAACGTTTATGGGATAGATTTTTTCTGATAACATTAGTTTGTTCAAAAATTCATATCTTTGATTCCTATATTTATGACAATGAAATAACATACGATTCACAAACTTCTTGATTATACATGAGTAGCATAAAGAGGAGTTTATCATGTTAAGTCTACATAATGTAGCAGGCGTAAGTAGCAATCGAGTTATGAATTTAGTCTTAATTCCAATGCCACATTTCGACTTGAGTAAATCACCTATACTTCCATAATAATTGAATTATGATTACAAGAAAATTGTAGTTTCTTGTTGTGGAGAGTTGATAAAATATTAAGTGATAAAAAGTTGTGATCCGTAGAAGGAAGATATCCATTACTGATTTGTCTTCAGTCTCATTGCAAGCAATATCTTTATGAATTGAAATCCATGTAATTTTTATTGTAGCATGAATGGCTGTAATTAATTCATTTTTCAGACTCAAAGCTACTTTAAGTGATCATATTGTAGAAATACAGTTGTTTGTTTGTTTGGGTTTTGTGGCGCAAGGTCCAAAGAGGACAAGCTGCGCCTGTAGAAATACAGAGCTCTTATAAAACAGATTTAAAGTCAGAAAAGATAAAATGTGGGAGGCCAATAGCTTGAATTATTGCTAGAGCTTCTGCAGTGAAGATAATGTTGATTCTAAATTTTATGGATTGAAGTAGAGACCAGACAGCCATAGAGGTCTTCTTGAAGGATTTTGAAGCACGTGTTTCAGCGAGACATGAATTGGTCATGAAGAAATTCAGTTAACAGGGCTAATTTGGTATGAAAATAAAAATTTGTTTTGAAATTCAAAGTTTTTAAAGAAAATAGATATTGTGGAAGTTCTAGCGTTTGAGGGAAGAACTAACTGAATTAAACAGTCTGGATTGACATCAAATTTCTCTCTGGTTGTTAAAATAGTTGTCAGTGAATGTTGTTGAAATGTTTGAGAATCATAGGTCTTCCACTATATTTAAATATACAGGAAAAAATATTTTTATAAGGAATGGTGTTTAAGCCAAAATTTGAAATTAAGTAAATAAATTTTATTTCATATGGGAATTGTATCTGCTATTTTTCTTATGAAAAGGCCCAAAATAATTCGAATGAAGTTAATAAGGCAGACGTCCAGTGAACGGAAAAGAGTGGGCAAAATAAGACTACACTGTACCAAAAAAGGCTACATATTGAAGAATCAACAAGGTGGAATAGATTACGAGTTCGAGGGCCATGTACTAATGACTTTTCTGTTAAAGTAGTCTCTGTGTCATTCTCATTTGATTAACTATAGCTGAATAAATATGGAATTTATTTTCATCATTTATGCTTCAACAAAAAAATTGAGAACATTTCTGTTTACTTCTATAAATACGCAAACTAGCATTAAGAACTAAGCTACTACTCAAATAATACATGTATATATACATGTAGCGGAATTACAGACGAACGAAATACTTAAATAAAAAGCACAACAGAAAAATATGCGCTTACTTTTAAATTTCAAGATAATATTCCTTATGTTGCATAACAGCTTGGAAAGGTGCTGACGGAGAAAATCACTTTCAAATACAAAGTCAATCTTCGGCGAGATCTCACCACGAATAACTAAAATCACGAAATATCTTTGAAAACAAGCTATTAAATTTCCTGAATAATGAAACGCGAACTTTACTCACAGCAACGCAAGCAGAAAAGGACGAGGTTCCAGTTGGAAAAACGCCGCTGTCCTATCGTTGCCATCCCAGCAAAGTAAAAAGTTAGCGACCTCTACTAATTTCGGATGAGGCATAGAATTCACAATATGACCACATCGGCAAAGCATTAAGGCACTCGCTGACTTTGGGGAAAACGATGTCTTCAAAACAGCTGAACGTTTTCTAACCGTATGCAAAGTATTATTGGACTTTCTTTTCTGATTATACAAAACTGTTCTGTATAAATAGCCGATACTTTTTCGAACAAACTTTGTCTATTTTGGGATCCGATTACAGATTACTATGTTATTGAAACTGCTCATAATGATTCGATGTACATATTAATGCATTGTAAAAAAAAAACTATAAACTTTTGTTTTTTAGTTTAGACTTTATATTTAATTGAAAATTAATAACTTCTAAATACATACAAATACATGTATATGAATTCAAACATTTATTGCTTAATGCTAACTGTTTTTCGCTTCCTTTTACCTTTTAAATAAAACAATTATTATATTCTTTCTTATTGTTGATTAACACATATAAGGCATTCCATCAACAGATATAGTAAACCTGTGGTTAGTGTTTCGCATTCATATAAAAAAAAAATATTTGATACGTATTTAGTAGTAGGTTAGAACCAAAGGCCACGGTGGCTTCTTGGTTGGTTAGGGCGTCGTTCTCGTGGGAGAGTTACTGGGGGGTAGTTAGCTCAAATCCCGGCTTGCCGAAGATCCGTCATATTCACTAATGGCGTAAAATATGTCGTGGTCTCAATGTCTTCCATGTTACCATTCCAAATTAATACTTCTGGAGATGTTTGGAGCTAGGCTTGGGTCTTCTCTGGCTTTCTATCTCTAAATTGTAATGTCCAGATGGTGCTGCCATCTATGAGCCAAAGTCGTACTTCCCTATGATCTGTTCAAAAATGGTAGACATTCTTTCTAACTTCATTCATCCAGTTCCTGATGGGCGGGCTTGGCTTTGCCAAGTATCTTAATTAGAAGATTCTTAAAAAAATTACACTATGAATCTTTTCGAAGAAATATTCCTTGAAAACATTTTTATTTGTTTCTCAAAAGCAGTTTATAAGAAATGCAGCAAACAGAAATGAACTAAATTTAAAATAAATCTACTTGAATACAAAGGTAAATATTTTAAATATTTAGAGAAAAGATAATTTTTTACATTCATTTGCATGCAGATGGCATAATAGATATTATTTTTCTTATTTTCCTTTGCAAATCTAACTAACATCTGTATGTCCTTAAATCATTATAAATACGAAATGATTATTTATTTATTTCATTTAATTAATGATATTGATTTTGATTATACTTTATTTACAATTCTTATAGTTTTCTCTCAAGATTTTACTTGTAATGGGGGAGAATTTAAAAGCATTATTAAAATAATACCTTAAATAATGCTAGAATTATTGTCGCTATCTGATAAATTGAAAGAATGTGGCAGCAGTTTTTTCCCCCTAAGACCATAACATTCTTCAATACATCATATATAGATTATGACAAATATGCGGCGTTATTTCCATCATTCACTTTCATGAAGAATACATCATGATTTATACTACTTCGGAAGCATTACAAAAAATAATGGTTTGACTAATGATCATATTTGCATTACTTCATATTTACCTGTATATAAATATACTAATAAAATATAGTTATGTATCTTTACTAATAGAATATAGTTATGTACCGCAAATAGTTATGTAATTTCATTCAATAAATTTTAATTAAATTAATCATTCTTTTACACTAGTACCCAAATGATCTGCACTTTGCTTCATGGTTCAATAATTCATGAGTTCGATTCTAATATTGGGTTAGGATATGTGTAGTGGCTCGAAAATGACTTTGAGATGTATGTTAAAATTACTGTTAAGTGACAAACAGAAACCATCGTTTTATCCAGACGTTCGGCTTCTAGACCTACACCAGGACTCCTACACTAGGAAGAATTACTTTTAGTCTAGAACTACTAAACTCAACTTCAATAATTTTTCTTACGATTTACTTTGCATCCAATCACTTAAAGATAAAATTCTTTTGAAATAATTAAAAGAAAAGAACTGTACTTAATATTGTGAAGTTTGATGATAAAATGTTGATGATTATATTTTCAGAGAAAGAGTTTAAAATGTCACCACAATGTTGAATGCATTTTTACGGAAGAGATTTCTTACACAATAAGCTAAGAGAGAAAACCTGGATAGTAACCAACTACCATTCTCAAAAGACACGCATGAGGTAAATAGGAAAGCTACAGCCGTTTCTCCTTGTGCATTAGTGTTTGGGATCGAACCCGGGACTATAAGCTCGGAAGAGTGATGTCTTACCGCTAGCTCTCGGTGAGCAATAATAGGAAAAGTTGTAAAACAAACATATTTTATTTGAATTATTTGTACCCAAAGTATGCTAATTGTGTTGTTTTTGAAAACAAAATAAATAGAATAACTTGGTTTCAATAAATGCGTGTTACAGTTTTCAACACAGCTTCTACTACGTTTTCGAAAATAAATGTACATGGTGTCATTTTTTTCTAGTGACGACTTTTTGAATGTTTCTTCCAAAAAATATAATTGTAATTGAATTCATATTAATGGTTTCTAAGTTTTTTAACAATATACGCAGTATATTATGGACATAACGTCCATAATATACTGGGTATATTGTTAAAAAAACATAGTGAATATTTATAACTACCGATTAGATTTTTTAAGTAAAAAATAATTCCTGCATAATGCTGTATATTTTAGAAAGAACTATGAATAAGGGGAAGCAAGAAACGAAATATCGAAATTATAAACAAATTTATTTGGGATTAATTATTTTTCTTCCAGAAGTACACAAATGATTTTATTAAATATACTTATAAAATCATTTGTGTAAAAAATATTAAGTATTAAATGAACTTTGAAAATCTTTAAATCTTAGGCTAGATGTTTGTGAAATAGTTTGGTATCCATTTTAAATTGTAGATCGCAATCAAACTGACCTACGTATGAAAAAAAAATATATTATATCGATAAACGAGTCAATATTAAATATGAAGTTTAAGAAATTACTTTAGATCATGCCAACTCTATTTTTATGTACTTACTACAAGAACCTTTTGGTAAAAAAAGAAAAAAACATTAATCTACTGTTATTATTCTAATTAAATTAATTAAAATGATAACTCTGAATTTATCATCATAGTATCACACAATACTGAATTAAATTAAATAATTGAAGAAAAAAATAACTAAATTTATAATTATATTATTATTCAGTATTGAATTAAGCAAAAAATAACTAAATTTATAGTATCCCACAGTACTGAATAAAGTTTAATAATTAAGCAAAAAAATAATTAAAATTATAATTAGATTTTAACATTATACTGAATTAAATTAAATAATTAAGTATTAAAATAATTAAATTGATAATTATATTGTCACACAGTATTGAATAAAGTTATATAATTGAGTAAAAAAATAACTAAACTCTTATAATTATAGTATTACACAGTACTGAATAAAGTTAAATTATTAAACAGAAATTTGGAGTAGAATAAAGATCTTAATGGTAAAGGAATTCATGCATATTTAATTTTCATTTAACTTTAAATTAATTTTTATTGCACAATAAATCTTAAGTTAATTATTAGCAAATAGATTTTCTGTGTGGTTTTCATTTTATACAAGACTAAATATTTAGAATAGACATTTTATTTTAGAGATTTTTCCTCCTAAATTTACCTATTAAGACATTTCGCGAAATTAAAAGACTGACTAATTTGCATAGTTTAGTTGAGAAATTTAGATTTAAATTCATAAGCACAAAGTAAATCTCCGCTAAAATGCACTGTTGATCAAAATACTGAAGCACTTTTGCTTAATTATGTCAAAATATTCATTATTCAAATCTAGTAAACAAATCTCTTATTTAGTATTCTATAATACTGTTGGTTTGAACTTTGAAAACTTTACTTTTAGAAGTAATTAAGAGATTTTTAATTAAAGAAAATTAATTACTCTTCTTTCAAAATTAATTAATGTAAAACTTATTTTGCTTTTCATGAAGAGAAACAGGAAGTTGCTTTTCTTCTGAAAACATAGAAGCTGAAAAATCATAAATAAAGTTATTAAATCGTCAAATTATTTTATCTTAACATATTTTTTACATTCTGCTTTTTTTATCTCATTCATGGATAATTTAATATAAACAACCATTATATTTAGTTAAAAATAAATTATATGTTTATTTGATTATGTAAATTTTTAGAAAATATTTGAAAAAAATAAATCAGTTAATGTCAATGTTTTTTCAGAATTCATCTTATTAATGTGATTGTATATTATTGAGTGTGTGACGCGCGGCTTTATAAACACAAATTACTTTCGTTTGCGAATAAGTAGAAAAAAATAATATATAACAGCTACGTTAATTCAAATGAAGTTTTCATAATAAATTAGAGTATGGCACTCAATAATAATTGATGTCACAATAATAACTTAATAATATCTAGAGTATGGCACACAATAATAATATAAATATTTAAGTTATTTAAAATATATTAGTTTCCCAGTTCAAAATACTGAAAATATTTGAAAAATAATTTTATAGTGAGTCTGGTAAAAAATTGTAACAAAAACTAGTAAAATTTTCTGAGCAGAGCATTCACAAAGTAAATTACAAACACGTCTTCGAGTGACATAGTTGATGGTCGTCCCTACCGTAAATCAATCATCAAGATGATGATGCACAGTGGCAGTTAAGGAAAAAGGGACGATATACATCCCATCGTGAATTAGAGGCTTTTGTACTCCTGACAAGAGCTATGGGGGAGGAACTAGTTTTCCAGTGAAAGCACAAACTATGTTGCCACACACCGCAAGCAAATTTTAAATAAGATTCTTCACAGAACCTCACACTCTCTCTGTTAAGGTATTAAATAATCTTTAGTAAATCCTCAAGTAAGAAATGTTCTAATGTGTTGTGCGAAATCAATACTAATACGTTTGTATCACAAATTATTTACAATGCAATTCAAACTTGTATACAGCGACTTTACAATTCACATACATGTGAAATTTCTACTAAAAGATGCACGGACAAAATGCACGTATGACATCGAAAATAATGTGAAAATTGTATTTAAGACAAATGCCTATTAACTATGCCACACCTGAAATATTTAAAAGTGCGTAAGGCTTTTTAATCATTACACTGCTCCATGTGAAATAAACGAATATTTGCCTTAATTTCTCTCTGAACTTTCTGTATCTCTTTCATAGTTTTATACAACATAATTAAATAATCTTTTCAAAGTTTTGTTTACTCAAAAGTTCACAATTTTTTGGCTGATTTTTTTTTAGTTACTAAGCAATAACAAAAAATGTAGCTCAGTTTTGAAACTTTTGAGATAAAAAGGAGAAAAATTTCTCTTTTAATCTCAGAAGATTTTCATCACAATACCACAAATGTTTCTGCACTGAATGGTCAATGTTTTGGTGTTTAGTTCAGCATACCATAAGTTCGGTTCGGTGTTCGAGCGTAAATGTTAACAGTAGTTTAAAGTTCACTTTTGTCTGTAGCTTCCGACTGAATTGAATCTCATGTGCAAAACCAAATTCCTTATCCCGTCACAGAACTGCAAACTCTCTTAAAAAATTCTTGCAAAACTTTAAAGTTAATTTATTTTCACTTTAAGAAAAACAATCTCAAATGATGCATTTTTGTCATAAAGGGATTAAGAATTTTAAAAAAAGTAAATAAAGATTTGTCATCAATTACCCTTTAGAGTATTTTAAATTTGTGTGACAAAGATAATACTACTGATAGATATCCTTGTAAAATTAATATGCAATGTAGTCAGTAATGTCTTATTCTTAATTTGAATCTAGTCTTTTACTTATGAACATACTGAAATTTCATAGATATTGGTTTATTTTTGGGAAAGTTATCCCTATTTTTGTGGTATCTCCTTAATGTTTTGTAACCAATGTATTATTTTTCATTGAAAATCTAGTTTAAAAATTTTGTATTGAAATTCCATATTGGTCACCTTTTATTCAATATTTATATTGGCCACAACGTGTTCAAAATTTACATTGGTCATCTTATAATAAAAAAAAAATTATGTGGGTAATTGTAAGTGTATTAAATATCTATATTGGCCACAACTTATTAAAAATCTGAATTAGTATTTTCACATTAAAAGTCATTCATTTTATGTTAAAAGTGTATATAAGTCAAATTGTTTTGAAAATGTATATTGCACACCTGATATTGAAAATATCGGTTTGTTACATTTTATTCATAATTAATGTTAATCAACCTATATCAAATATTAACATGGTCATTTTATAGTTAAAAGCTATGTCATTACTTAATTGCATTTTATCTACACTGCTTTCAAATAATCAAAGTCATACTTTTTTCCAAATTAGCGCCATCTTGTAGCCTTAACACACTCGTAATAAGTTTAAAATTCTGGATCTCTTTTCTTGAAAACAAATCCCACTAATCTAGGCATAAGATTAATAAACAATTTGGTTCAATCAACTTCATAAATGTTTTTTTAAAATTTACAACTCTTTCTGGGAAGAATTTATAGGCAATTATATAAATAAAGAAACAGATGTATAACACACAATCAGTTTAAATTACATTATATGTTTTAATTCATTCTTTTAGGAATAGAGTAACATAGCTTTTAAGTTTAATTTTACTTATTTTCTTTTAGAAATTCTGTCTTTCCCAGACCATTATTTTACAATATTTGAGCAATATTTCATTTCTAAAACTGAAATAAAATGCCTCTTATTTAAGAAAATGACTGTGTCTAAAATTTTCCATTATACCTTGAATATTTGTGTACTTTCTCTTTAAATATTTAAACTTATAATTTTTTTACAAATTTATTATTTAATAATAATAGTCTATTCTCTTTAGACAAAAATTTTCCAATTCATTTTCTAAAATAATTTTGCAATGTGGCTTTGACTTGAGGTTATACGTATACATACATATATAATATTACTTTAAAATGTGGATTCTTATATGTAAAAACATACAAGTAAATTCTTGCATTTATAAAGTAATGAAAATTTCCTTGTAATTTATTAAATCCATAATTTTAAGTACATTCTAACATTTGTGTTTATTTAATTTTAACATTATTTATATATGAAATAATATCGAGGGGAAAATGTATTACGAAGCATCTTTATATAATTTTGAAAAACATTTATATAATTTTAAGAAAAATCTATACATTTTAATACAATAGGTTGGTTTGGTTCTATGGCGCAAGGTCCAATAAAGACAAGTTGCGCCTTTAGTGCAGTAAAATAAATGCTAAAATGGAAAATGGATTTTTATTTTCTCTATAGTTTTATACAATTTTTAATGTTTTTGAAAAAAAACACATTACGAAGCAAATATTTAGGCAATTGATTAAATTCATGAATTTTAGGTTCATTTCCGCATCAATTATCGGATGTAAAACTTTATATTTGCTAAATTCAAAAAGCCTTTTCTGAATTTTTTAAAAAATACTTGTTACAATACGAACTCATTTTTATTTGTTATTCACTGAATGGATGATTTTAAGCGTACTTCAAGCCTAATGAATGAAAATATCTGTTAGAGCCCTCGCCAAATGTTGGTTTAGTCGGACCTTTTCTTACAGTTAAATTTTACGCGTAATAAATCTCTGACTTTATTCTTTAGTTTTTTACAAAAAAAGCTGGCAACACTCTTCTCTTTGTACTTGCCAGTGAGCCTGAAGCAGGAATCGCTTATTCCTGCGCCTTTTTGCGCCAACAAAAGGGGCAGACCGGCAAATAAATGACTGCTTTATATGGGGCGAGGCATTTACACCAGGGAAACATTTATTCTTTCATTGGACCCTATAGGACAGCAAGTTTGCAATTTTTCTTTTTCCTCTTCTCGCGTTTTATGCGAAAAAGTCCCGTGGATATGTTTAATTAAAGCAGTTCCCTTTTTATCGGAAGTAGTTTTTCCCTGGAGATAGCTTTCCTGGCTGATAAGCTCCGCCTCTAATATTTCTTTACATTTTTCTTTCTTTTTTCTCTTACATTTTTTAACGTCGCAGTTTTAAAACAAAGCTGCTTAAAAAATTCTCGTTAGTGAACAGTCTCTCTTTTTTTTTTTTCAATAACAAAGGCGGGAAATTATCGCTGGCAGAGATCAAAAATGCTACAACCGTGTTATCTGCAAAAATCTTTAAATAAAAGCATTCTTGCCCCTCGTTACTTTCATGTGTTTTACTTCTAAGTCTACGTGAGAATTAATCCTTTCCTCTTAAAGTTTTAATGATTATCTAATGTCGTATTTACATAAGCGAATAAGAGCATTTGAGCTATAAACTTTTAACGTAATCCGCCCCAACTTGTGATGCATTATAGCTTTTAATAGAGCATTTATTTTATCATGACGCTCAAAAAACGGAGTAATTCTTAAGCCCTTCTTTCATAATTTGCTTGCATTTTTTGTCTTCTGTATCTTCTAATCTATTTAAGAGTAATAATAAAAGCCCTTTCAGCGTTCATAACTCCACTTAATTGCGAATTCATTTGAAACTACCATAACAGATTTTCAAGAACACTTTTAAAGAAAAATATATATTTTAACGTAAATGTGTTTCTTTAGTTAAAATTAGCTTATAAAATATCCAATTTTTTAGGGTAGTGTAATGTAAAAACCACTCTAATTCGTATTTTTTGTGGTGATTCGATAAAATAAATACTTTTTAACGTCTTAAATATATAATGGGTTTTTAAATTTCTGCAAAAATGGTTAAAAGTAGAATATTATACGATAATTCTTTAAGCTATGAAAACTAATGTGATGTATTTTTCAAATAAATCTGAAGTAGATCTGTTAGTTTTTCTTTTTATTTAAACTTTTTCTTTTACAAATATTTCTATATTTTTCTTTATTAAAAAATGAAACAGGAAGCATTTATGGACAAGAGAAGTGAAAAATTACACAAATAAAAATTTTTAATTTGTGTAATTTTTCACTTCTCTTGTGCATAAATTATAATTATTTAATAAAATTAATTTTTTAATTTATTAAATAATTTTAATACTTTTGTGTATCTTTACTGAACCTTAGCTGAAAATTTAATTTTTGAAACATTTTTGATTTCAACAAAATAATACAAAATTTATGGAAAATTATATAAAATATAGCTTATATTTTTTACTATCAAAAAATGTTAGTTCGGGGAAAAAGAAATCCATTATTTTTTTGATCGATGATTGTTCCAAATATTGATCGTATAATTTCAGGTTTATTTTTGTTGAAAAAAATCACAATTCGCACTAAAAATGTATTTTGCTGTTTTTTTATTTGGTCCATTCAGTTGTAAGTTACAGGGTGTGAAAAATAAAAGTCAATAAAAAGAAAATGTAGTACATTCATTGTTTTTCTTTGATAAAGGCGAAAATACAAGTCAATTGAAAATCGGGAGAGGTGTTCCTGGTCCTGATACTGTAACCGCCAACTATGTGTAATTTAAATACGTTAATTAAGATAATTTAGGTATATTTGATGTTAAATATACCTAACATATACAATTCGCACAGGTAGGCCCATCGTCGAAATTACCGATAAAATCATAAAAATGTCCGAAGTTAAATGGAACGTTAGCTAGCATTCCAGAAACTAAAGAATAGCCACAAAACAATAATCCAAAACATGTAAATAAGTTCTTGAGTTTCACGTAAAATAATGGATTTTTTCTTTCCTAACATAGTATGAAATAAAGTATTTTTTAAACAGGAGTTTCTGAAAAAAAATTACACATGTATGTTTATAAAAACATTTAATTAGTTTACGTAAAACATTAAAAATGTAGTTATAAATAAACTAAAATTTCAAAATTTACTGGCAAGATGTCTTAAAAAATATTTGTAAATCATGACATGATTTATTATTATTTTTTTGTACCTGACATTTTTCGATGTGAATTTAAGTACATAAATTAATAGAAAACAGTAATCACTCTAAGAGAATTCTTTCTTAATTAAGGCTTTATTTTTTTATTCATTTGATACCTTTTGTATTAGAATGTTTAAGTATGGATCTTTACACACACCAGATATATAATACATGCATAATATTGCTGATTTGGAAAGCAATAATGTAAACAGTAAGACTAATATAAGTTCCAATGCTCGATAATTTTAGAAACAATGATATTTTCCTCTTTCTCTTACAAATTTATTTTTTAGCCATCAAT
>JAPDSC010147419.1:3013-14880 GCA_026290005.1 Latrodectus geometricus
ATATATATATATATATATATATATATATATATATATATAATCATGTTGAAATTACTTTGTTACTATTTACCAAAAATAAGTCATTGGGTATTCATAATATTTTATAAGTACTTTTAGGATGCAAAATTGTTCTAATTTGTATACAGATAATCAGATTTATAAAAAATTGCATAAGAAAATACTTTAATCTGTTCAATTTATAATATCTATTTTAAGAAAATTTTTGAAAAATATTTAAAAAATTAAAGTATATAATAATTAACTTAAGTAGTGTATAAGTTTAAATACATATAAATAAGAATAGGCAACATTAAGAGTGTAATTCAAGTAAATAAAAGTTTCAAATGTGCAGTTATGCTTCATCCGTGTATTATAGGAAGCCATAAATAAAAATTTTCTTATTATTTTTTTTCGCATTTCCGCTTCACGTGACAAGGAATGAATAGATATCGGATGTGAAATTAAATGATGCATTGCTTTGTCAATTTATAACCCTAGCATTTATTGTTTCGGAAGAAAAATTTTGTGAAATGTATTTAAATATACAATAAATTACAAGCATGAAGTACTTTTACTAATGTACTGATATAATTGAAGTTATAATCTCCCCACAATAACTTAAAAATTTGCATATTGAAATATTATCCTCATTTAATTCTTCACTCTTGTTTTTTAACGGCAGTTTTAAAAATTCTTCTTCTAGGGCAATTATATTATTCACTGATAATTCAAGCATTTACCCAGATTTTACTTCTGGTTAAATTATCCTATTATTGGAATATTAATAAAGCATATGAAATCTTAATCTATAATGAAACTCCTGATGATAAAGCCATTATTAAGAAACAACATAAGCTATTATTGTGCTGCAATTATGTCTATTTAATAAAAAATGTCCTAATTTCATTTGTAATTTTTCAAAAAATTAATAAATAAAAATTAAATTATGCTCTTCCATCACATAATCTAATTTTTTATCATACATTGCAAAACACTCTGGAATAAATTATACAAAATATAAATCCAATTTAAAATGAATAACATTTAATTTCCCCATCCTCCATTTATTATATAAATAAAACAGAGTTTTGTCTGCTATATATTTGAAAAAAGATTCAGAATAAAATAATTTATATTATATTACTTGCATACGATTTAATTTTTCGAAAGGAAAATTAAAATTAATTTATGTATAAACTGATGTGCTCAGTAACGAACTCACAATTTTTTTAAACTATATACTTCTGTGAATGATAGTTTTACAAATATTTTTTAAATAATTGGTACATTCAGTTGAATGCTATATTCTTGTATCTATTTTTAACGTCTAACTTTTGCTTATGGCAGGGAACTATATTTTTCATAACTGTACGTTAATGATGATACGCTTTAAAAATTAAAGCTTGTTCTTTTTGAAAATTTCTTTATTAAAGAATATTAATGTTTGTTTTAAATATGCATTAAATTTTTTGAAATCTTCTGAAAATTATATATGGTTAATCAATATTTAATCTTATGAGATTGCTGGGAAACTTGAATCAAAATTACTGAATGTCAATTGTATGCATATCGTTGCATATTAGGATAATGCAGGTGTGGTGGCAACTTTTAAACTAGTTATAGTATATGCGAGGTAGCCGCGCAATTTTTCCCTGCCTAACATAGTTGCTTAGTATCAAGAATATTGATTTCTTAATCCAAATGGCACAGTTAAAATATTATTACACACAGCGAAAATTCTCTTGAATTGTATAAACACATATAATAGCAAATAAAATCAAACAACTTCATTTTCAATTCACCCAACGTGTCAGGCAGCACGCCTCCAAAAAATCACTTTTACAAAATGACTACATTTGCGCATTTGACATTTGCATTACGTTTCATATCAGGAGAGGGAAAAAAAAAGTAAAAGAAAGGGAAATTGTCAACGTGTTCCCCATCATTCAATCTCAAAGGAAGAGGAATAGTATTCGCTTCACGCTTTTTCCCTTCCATTCTTGACAGAAAGGGAAAAAAAGTGTGGAAGACGCACCAAAAGAAATAGTCCATCCTCACCCAACGACTCAAACCTGGAAAATAATGGTCACGTCGAGGCACCATCATTAATAGTGGAAAGATGAAAAAAAAAAAAAGAAGAAAAGAAAGATGAGTGGGGGTGGAAAAAGATGAAGATACAAGGAATGAAGAAAGTGGGACTTTTATTCCCTTTCCATTTATTTCCTCCGAGAAAGTGTTCCGATGAGACGGTTCCTCTTCTTCGCCAGATAACTTATAATCCGTGTAAAGAGAACGCCTTGAGAGACTTTTTGAAATCACTTTCAACGCCTCCACCCTCCTCCATCGACACCACTTGCTGTTGTTCGTTCCCTACCCCATCCATTTGTCACTGTGGTGGCGGTGGTACAGGCCTCAGGAATATGGGGCTTACAATGGGATCGGCAGTTTTTCTGCTCAGATTTCATTTGGCGGAGAAAATTTTTGGTTGGGTTTCTACCAATAATGATAAAAAATAACGGTGAGTTCGAATTGTAAAAAAGTGTGAGACTCGGTTGATAATAATGCCGTTGTAGACAGTATAAAGAATTATTGAACTAATAATTTAACTTTTATATTATTATATGAAAAACAAATTAAATAATCTTTTATAGAAGAAATTGTCTGTTAAAAAAATATTTAATAAATAGAAAATTAATTATTTATTCCCTAATTTAAAAGTTTAAATCTTTGCATTTTTAAAGTTTGAGAACAAGAAATTATAAATACTCTGTAATTCATTGTTCCTAAATTTTTGTATCAAAAGAACAATGAATTTTTAACATTGACTATGTTTTTAAGCAAATTGATGATTTGTGCATTTATATGATTGACACGGTGGTGCAGATACTTAAAAGACGAAGATATCTTCAAGACTGTACACACACACACATATCTATCTCGTATTGCTTTCCGAAACGACTTTTTTATAGATAGTGATTCGTATTCTAGTGTCATGAGTTAATAAACATCGAAAACTCCTTTAACACATAACACGAGAAACTAGCATTCAGAAAAAGTCGTCTTTCATTGTTCAAAAATAGTTGCATCTAACCCAGAATCTTCTAATCCGAAGTACGTATTCCTACCATTGGGCCTTTATACTCCTAATTATAGAATTTAAATAAAAAAAAAATAAAAAAAAAGCGGTTTAACAGAATGTTACTACATAGGACTGTATTGCATAATATGATAATAAAAGTATCTATAGCGATTTTCGCCAAACATTTTTTCAAGGTTTTTAATTCTATTCTCATCACTTGGAAGTAATGTGTATCTTTTAGAAAATCTTAACTGATAACTTCTCTGGTTCATAATTGGTCTTCACAGCAACTGGATTTGAATTGAAAACCTACCTTTATTTACGGTTTCCATTAATATATATATATATATATATACCTCATGAATAAATAAGCATTTCGTGCCTAGTAGTAGCTGTATATACGGTCTACCAAACATGACGATCCATTGCTCAATGAATGTAAGGATTTCTGTTTGTGTCTATGGCCCTTGGTAGTTACTAGTAGTTATAGTTATTAAGCTAGTCCTGACAATTTTAAGATACTAAAACGATATACATCTATACGAGGGAACATTTGTCTGTAATCAATTTAATCATTGAAGTACTTCTTGATAGGGAGTTACATGTTGAACTTAAAAATTTTGAATTCCGAATTTGTATATTATCTTTGATTTACTTATACTTGTAGAAAAATTACAGGATATATTCTGCAAATTTATTGGAAGAAAAAAAATCCTGGAAACGAGTGAATATTGAACTGCTTTTTGGAAGATTTTTTATATTAATCAATGATTTGAGTTAATAGTAATTTGTATAAATGATTTCTTTGTTAGTAGCCTTCTCTATGTTTTGAGTTACGTCTATGAAGCCTATTTACTTGGACAGAAATAGGTATAAAATAATAGAATATAAACTATATGTTAATAAACTTGCATATAAAATATTTTCCACAAATACACTAACAAAACGATAAAAATAAGACATGATTGAAATTTATCAAAAATTAAAAAACTTAAAAAGATATAGTAGTAAATAATCTTATACACTTAAAAATTGTAATACGCATTAAACTGTGCAGCACTAAAATTAATTAGCTATGAAAATAATGCTTTTGTCGAATTCTTATTGATAACTGTAAAGGAGATTTAATAAAAATCAATCTCAACCATCCAGACGGTTTTAAATTTAAAAGCACATATCGTTGATATATCGGATAACAAACAATAGGATGCAGAAAATATCCTTATTACTGAGAAAGAATAAATCCAAACCCAATTCCTTTAATTGAGCCTTCAACTTTTATCATTTTCTTAAAAAAGGCGTGCTGGTTTAGCTCCTTACGGAGGTAAAAACCAGTTGGGAACACTATCAACCATGTTGAATACCTTTTCTTTTATTTTTTCCTTGCATAATATCTCTCGTTTTCCCTCCTCCCCTTTTCTTTTGTATATAATAAGGAGTTGAGACTTTATCAGCACTATGCGAATTAAGCGATTGAAAAAGGAGAACCCAGTTGTGACTATTCAGCCAATGAGCTTCTGCGTCTCAGCGTGCCTAACAAGGCTTACACAATTAAACCCAAAATGGTGATATCGAGTGCAATTTTAATTGGCTGAAAAATTTCCTCCACTAATCTTTTTAAATTTTTTTCTCCTCGTGGAGTACTAGCGCAATCTCTTTTTTGTTCATACTGACTACTATTATCGTTTTCTTAGAACTTTTTTTTTTCTGTTGTTTTTACCAGCACGTTTTACTCCCCATTCTTTTTATTTTAATTTTTCGATCCTCTGTTATAATTTTTTTTTTCTTTTCTCATTTCTACCTTTTATCCATTATTATTTTTACAGTGATAATGAAAACGATCCTGAAAGAACAATGGCGGTAGAAAGTTCTCATGGAAAAAAATTAAAAAGAAGACGATAATGAAACATTAAAACAAAAAGAAGCGGTGAAAGAACGTGGAGCGAAAGGAAGAGGAAGAAAAAAGCAGTATACAGGAAAGATTTTACCGATCGAAGTTTTTTTTTTTCCATCCAGAGAGAAAGAAAGTGCATGACAATAAAAAAAATCGAAAAAGAAAAGTTTTTTTTTTATTTTTTTCATAGAAGCTTTCTTCTGCGTGTTTAATTAGCAAGAATTGTCATTGTGAAAATGGTTGGAAAACATACTGCCACGAAAATAGTGAATAGGATTGAAAAATAGGCACCCAGAAAAATTTTTCAACGACGCTAAAGTTAAAATCGAAGAGGCTTGAAAAAAAAAATCGAAATTTTCTTCCTCTGGAACATATTATTATTTTTTTTTTACCTTCAAAGGAACGAAAATCGTTAGAAATTTCACGCTTTACGCTGACGTACACAAATAGAGAAGACGATGATATAGGTATTTTTTTTCCAGTTGCTGTAATCGGTGCGAAATTTTTTTCTCAACATAGTTTTCACTTCTACTAAATACTCTTACGTTTGAATGATTAAAGTCAGTTTTAAGCTTATTTTGTTAACAACTGTGCCTAATGGACATTTGTTATACTAAGCAAATTTAGAATAAATAAATTATTCGTTGAATCTTAGTCAACGTATAAAATCTAAACATTAATTTACATTAAATATAAGCTTAAAAGTTTACAAATATGAATTTAATTTCATATTTTGATTTGTATTTTACTTATATCATAAACTACTTTTGAACAATATTAGATTCCTACAAATTTTAAATACTACATGCCTTTTTGATTATATTTTGAACAGTTAAGAAAATATCAGCAAAATTTATTGAAAAATTAGTAAATTATTTTGAATTGTTTATCTTTTATACTATTGTGTTTATGTTATTCTAATGAAAGTAACAAATATTGAAAATTTTCAGAATTTAAATAATCCCTCGATTAAGTTTTTATTTTTAATAATAAACTTAATAATTAAATTTACTTATATTTATTATAAATTAGTTATTATTTTAAGTTAATGAATATATAGCTATGTATTTAATATTTTCTTATTAATATTAATAATTTGAATACTGTGCAAAATATATTTTTAATTTAAAATATTTATTATTAACATATTAATTATTACTACAAATCATTTTTCATTTACTCGAAATTTTTACAAAAATTAATTCAAAATACACATTTTCATTATGCATTATTCGTTTGAATATATATTTTATAATATTTCACTTATTTTAAATTTTTCAGAAAAAATAACTTTATGATATAGTAAAGGATTTACTCTTTCATTAAAGAGTATGCAAACAAAATATCTTCTTCATTACGTAAGACACATGTTTATTATTATTAATTAAGATTTCTACTGAGAAAACCATATTTATTTTGAGTTATGAAGATATTGAAATTCCCTGGGAAAAAAAAAAAAAAAAAAAAAAAAAAAAAAAAAAAAGAAGTTTGTAGTAATAGTTAATATGTTTGAATAGCATTTATTATATTTATTTAAAAATAATATTTTGCATCTAATCAAATTTATACATTGATAAAGCCTATTCTCATAATATATTTATAATATTATGAAAGAGTAAAAAATAAAATAATAACTAAGGAATTTTTTGAGCGATAGAGAATTTTGTATTTACATACTGATAACAAATTGATTTTACATAGCTATAAAATAATCAACTCTACATTTATCATACCAGAGCACTTAATACTATTGATAGTTTATCTCATATTTATATCTCTAATGTTAGAGTGATTGATGTGGGATGTGTCTGTCATAAGACATATATCTGCTAAACTTACCTCGACATTTGAGATAGTATTTCCTCCACATTTCCGAGTTTAATGTTTACAGAAAAAATGATTATTAGCTATATAAAAACATTTTTTAGTGGTTGGTAGCATTTAATACCAAATTTAGGAGTTTAACGTCCTTAGGAATGATTAATATTAATACTTTTATTAATATTAATTATTCCTATAGAAGTTTACTAGGTATTTTTTATAAATAATAAAATAATTGCTTATAAAAAATAATACTAATTTATCAGAAAAACCGAAAAAATTTAAAAAAGAAAATAATTTCCAAATAAATTAAAGTATAATCAAAATATTGAACAATAAAAAATAATTACTTTATTTTAAAATTACCTCAAATTCCCAATTTGATAAAAAGCAGCTAATATTATTATTTTTGAAATTTGATAGTCCGAAGTGAAGTCAGAGCTGTGAAGTCGCTGCTAAGTTAAGCTTTTGGAACTTTTAATTTGAATAAAAAAAAGAGTGGTATTTTGCAACAAAATGCTAACTGTTTATGAATTCCTCATCGATGGTACCGTCATTTTATGCAGTTTTCGCTTAAATTTAGTGCGCATTTTCTAAGAATAGATATTTTATATAAATTTTTGTGCTCTTAACAGAAGAATTAGAAGAGCTAAATGGTGGTATTGATTACTTAAGTGAAATAGAATGGTAAAATTTCACAGAATTTCACCATTTATATATATATATATATATATATATATATATATATATATATATTTATAAATTTGCTTGTATAGATCTGAATAATTCCTTATATTAAACATCTACTGAAATATTTTCAGTCATTCAGAGCTAAAAACTATCTGCTATTTTCGAACTCAAATAATTCTCTATAAAGCGTTTAATTTTATTTAATTCTCCTAATTTTGTATCTGTGTGCGTTATCGACACCATGTCCCTATATAATTTAAAACATAATTTCTTATAAATCGTAGATCGAAGGTTTTTCAGTCTTTTATTCTTTTAGTTTTTTTTCTTTCATTTCTTTTCTTTTTATTTTCTTCTTCTGGTCATATCATTACTTTTGATTAGCATATACTTTTGATTTTCCTTATAACTGCAGTCTCATACAGTAAAAATGAAATTTTATTTAAGAAATGGATTTATTGCCTATACTAAAGAATTTGAACTTGCTTTCGAAATTTCCAGTGTAAATTATATTTTTATTATTTTTATCATATGGTGCAAATTCATAATAACATTCTAACATTCACATAGATTTTCCTTTATGTTAATTTATAATAATGTCTGACATTTCATAATATAGTTCAATGCATAAAAAAGTACAAAAACTATTTACATTGAATAAATAAATATTAAATAAACGAATGATAATACAAAAAATATTTACTTAAAATAAACGCATTTACAATTTAGATGCGTTTTTTAATTTGAATTATTTATGCAATTTGATAATAAAAAGAAGATGAAAAAATAATAATAAAAAATGGAAATATTATTCAACAATAGATAAATAATAGAATGATAATTCAATAATAGAATTCTTTGATAATAAAAAGAAGATGGAAATATCATATAAGCATTGTAAAGTTTATCAAATATATCGGTTGTTAAAATTCTGAAAAAGAATTAAAGGAAGATAACTTGCTTTATTTATGTTACCAAAAGTTTCTAATTAAGAAATATTTGATTCAATGATATTTTCTTGCAGGTATCGTCCATAAACCGAGTGCTTAGGAATCTGGCAGCGCAGAAAGAACAAGCGCAAGTACAGGCCCAAGATGCCGTTTACGATAAGTTACGCATGCTCAACGGTCAGGGGTGGCCGAGGCCTAATCCTTGGTATCCAGGTGGGACGACGTTCGGAGGTATTGCACCAAGTTACGTCGCCCCCGTTTCCACGCCAACAGTACCTTTAGAAAATGGCCTCAATCCTAAAAAAGGTAAAAAGAATTTGCTTCAAATTTGTGGCAGCCTACATTTCCCCATTTAGGCTGTAAAAAATTAAAAAAATTTGAATATAATTATAAATTAAAGTTGTTACAACTCTTATTTGAACTGAAATCAAATTAATATTCATTGTCATATAGAAAAAATATAATTAAGATTAAAATATTTGAAGACTCTTTTTCAAAAATATTTCCAATATTAAATATATATATATTCATATATGTATACATTGAAAAAGTGGCAAACTTGTTTATTGTTGAGGAAAATTTTTTTTTAAGTGCTTATTAGTATGGTTTTTAATTATTAAGCACTGAGTAAAAACTAACTCTAACTAACTCATGGTTTTTTAAAATATTATTGAGAATCATGAGAATCAGTACTCGCTACAATACCCATTTAATGATTAGCATATGTATGCATCGAGTATGTACATATATAAAAAATGTTAAAAAATTTAACATGTTTTAACAGATCTATTATTAAGGGATTATATACCATGGATAGTAATGTAAATCAAACCATTATTCTTTTAAACTTTGCATGGAAAGAAATTTTTTAAAGTTTCTCCAAAAATATTTGAGTACATTATTGAATTAAATATTTTCAAGAAGATAATATTCGGTGTGTCTTATTTGTAATTCATATACATTTTATGTATGTAAAATATTTCGAGTAACTTAAATTATACGTTTGAAATAATTAGATGTTTTTATAAAACAAATAAAATAATAAAATTGCCTAAGAATTATGGGTGCGTTTATTTATTAATGTTGTAATTTAATTAACTTTACAAAGCCGAAGCACATTGATATATGACATTTATGATATATTTAATAAATTATTGAAACATTATTAATCTTTAATTGTTTATGTAATTAACAAACTTTACAATTAAATTCAAAGAGTATGTCTTCTCATGAAACAGTAAAATTAGTATAAATAATAATAATATATAACAAATTTACCCCTAAAAATGTTAAAGTAAAACAATCAAAACTTCATTATATATAAAATTTCAAACAGTTCTAAAATGAACACTAGATGGCAGCACACAGCACCTGATGGATTGTAAGATCAATACATATCTGAAAGAGAAGATGGGAAAATTAATTTTTATAAATTATACCTAGAATTATTATACGCAAGAAAATAATAAAGTTGTTTTAAATAATAAATAAAATAATTACTTAACTAATAAAAAACTAAAAATGATTTATATTTAATTTTTCTAAAGTATTTTAAAATGTAGATTCCGTTCTCATAAATTCTGCTTTCACTTAAAGGAAAAGTTACTAAGTATTCATCATTAGAAAACAATGCTAAACGTTTTTAGCCATGAAAATTCCAGGATTTAGCATAATTTTAAAGAATTAGTATAGTAAAAAATTTGAAAGTTTAACTCAATTATCTAGATAGAAAATTAATTGCAAACTTGTTTTTTCAACTAAAGTGGATTTAAATTTATTTTTAAATAGGGAAAGAAGTTTTGAAAGATATTTCTCTAGTTTTTTTTTAATTTCTATTTATAAAGAAATCAAAAAAACTGGAGAAATATCTTTCAAAATTTCTTTTTCTATGGAAGTTCCTGTATTTAAAAATACATAATGATGCATTTTTAAATACATGAACTTCCATAGAAAAAGAAATTTCAAACGTTCATTTTATCTACCAATGATTTGAGTGTGTATGTATATAAAGACTGGTGGATTTGTCATTCTGATTGCATTACTGACAGTAAAAATAACTCTCCAAAATAATTTGCTGACAAAATAATTTACAAAAAAGCTGTCAAAATCTATTCATTCCAAAATAATTAAAAAAAAAAAGTCTATTGAATCTGAAAACTGCTACACTAAGCGTTGTCGTGAGGGACAAAAGCCCCTACATCGGGTAGGAATTCAATTCGATGAATTTCCTCCACAGTCTCAAAGGGAAAGGAGTCGTTCTGTGCGTAACCGCTCTGAACTCTGGAAGAGAAGATAGAAACTCCATCTCCTCGCATCACAGTCAGTAGAGCATGAGAGGGCGATAAGAAATTTCCAGAAAATGAATACCGGAGAAAGGTGCTCTTCCGGAGAAGCGAAAGGGGTAAGAGAGAGGTTCTGTGGTCATTTTCAGGAAGAGATAAGGCATTCTTATTGCGTATGCCCACGACGTGGAAAGAGATAAGTGAATGGAATAACGGGAATAAAATGTTTTCATGAAGTGCAGTGTTTGGCTGCCGTCTATTCCTATTCTTATCCGTTAGATGAAATAATATTTTCATTTTCTTATTGGGAAAATGTCAAAGGGAAATTGTTAATTTATACCTTTTCCTTTCACAATAATGCACATACTTTATATATATACACACACACACACATATATATATATATAGAATGTAGACATAGATAATGATGATTTAAATATAATAAATTATTAAGACAGTTAATTCAGAATAAAAAAGAGTAGGAAAATGGAAATATTTCTAAAAAAGGTTTTTAAAGTTAATCATCTATACTTGATGAAAGTTTATTTCCAATTAAGAAAAAATAAATTTCCTCTTTTTAGGTTAATATACTTAATACATAAATTTATATAAATAAAGGAAATGTTTTGTATTGTTAACAAAACTATGAGTAATTACGTTTGTTTTAAGAAATTACTCAATTTCTCAATTTAAAACCATATTTTATAGTTATGAAAGACTTTTATCTATGATTCCGATGTGCATTACATATTAGACTTTATTGGTATTTCATACCTCTGATAAAAAAAATGGTTTTTATGTATCCATATTGCCTGGATCGGACTTGTGAAAAGAGAGATTGATGCCTACCTCTTGAGTTGGAGGATATTCTTACAACAAAAATCAAATTTTTCTTTAATTTATTGAAAAAGCTTTGCCTTCTAAGCAATTTAGAGTTATTTAAGCAATTAAATTTACTCTAGATGTTTATTCATTTCATTTAAAGAACCTCAATAATTACAATTCGATAAAATTGCAAAATATAAAGAATTCGTTACAAGAATACATAATAATTCCTTAGTAGTTTAACATATTGAATGAATAATATTAGATGAATTACTCTTGACAGGAATATACTCAGAATATATATATATATATATATATATATATATATA
>JAPDSC010147419.1:14980-36539 GCA_026290005.1 Latrodectus geometricus
CTTTTTGACAGGCTGTGAGCTGTATTTGAAAAAACTAAAATGTTCTTGAAAAATTTTGAATGAACTTGTTCCATAAAAAATTTTGAATGATATATTCAATATGCCTTTTATAATTCTTTTTTAAATGATTACATGTATTTTAAACTTGTGTTCACATGTGTTAGTTCTTTTGACAGTATATTGCTTATAGTACTATGCTATCAACAAGAGAAGAATTTTTATACCTTATATGTTATATTTGTTTATGAATAACATTTAATTCAGGAATTTCGATTCATGACAATTTCAAAGTTTTTTTAATTATAAATAATATATATATATATATATATATATATATATATATGTTAAATATTATCACTTCTATCACATAGAAATTCTTATAAAACTTTTTGGAATTTCTATTCGAAAAAGTTTTTTATTATATTATATACTGAATAACGATAAAAAATTTTTTATAATTATTCCAAAAGATTTCGCGCAAGGAATTCTAAACTCGAATACTATTCTTTACAGAGAAAATCGAAAACAAAATACTACCCTAAAAACTTTTAAAAATAAAGAAAGAAAGAAAGTAAAGAAAAGAGAAAGAAGAAAATTCTCTCTACGTTAAATGTATACATTTTGTTGTCCATTTTTTTTTCTTTTTCATTCGACGACTGTCCACTGAAGGTGAAATTTTCGATTGGCCATAAAAATCGTTCTACATTCATGAATTTTCAATCACTCAAACAAGCGAAAACTGGAAGTTGGGGATTCTTTATAAGCTGATCTGTATTTAACTGCCCATTGTATCTCTTTTTTCATTCACATAATATTCAAAGAAGTGAGAAAAGAGATGATTACATATATATATTTAAAGAAATCCTTGGATAGAAAAAAATACTTCCTTTTCCTCGGATGAAAGCCAGTGTGCAAAATACCTTTTTCTTTATCTGAAGACCAGCAGCCTGTTCAGAGAACGCAGTTTTTTTCCTCACGCTGTGTATAAATATATCGATATATTCTCTGGATTTATATGCCGTTTTGGGCCTATTCAAATACACTGTCACGTGAGCGGTGGTCCTCGCCGGCTGCAGTGAGAACGGCGATATTCCCTATTCGGAAAAGTTTCTGAAGTGCTAAAGTCCCTCTTTCAAAGAAATAAGAAAACTTTTAGGCCATATCTCAGAAACGGGAAAAAAATGTTTGTATCCCAAATTTGGAAGACGGTAGGATAAGGAGGAGGGGAAAAGCGTCATTTCTGGAGAACTGCTATCAGTCAGCGAAAATTCTGAAAAAAAAAAAAAGAAAGTTTGAATTCTGGCATCTCCGAAGCTGGTTGGCGCATTGTAAAGATATATTGAAGTTATTCCAAACTATATTCTGCCGGCATGCGCTTATATCTATATACGCATACATGCATGCATACATGATGTACTTACTCATCCAAGCAGCCCATTGCACTAAATTTCCTCTACAGCACTACATATATATAGCTCTTCTCTCGTCTATAGGGTGGCCTTATCGGCGTCTTACGCTTGAGTGGGAACCCCAGCTCCGTCAGCTCTTCGTTTTCTTTCTGACAGGAACGCTGTCCTATGGATTTCCCCCCACCCCACCCCCGTCTCAACCGTTGCCACTCAGTTTATAGTTATACTGATAAAATAGCCGATCCACGTGTGTCGAGATGCCGATAGCGGAGTTTCTAACAACAGCGCAGGCTATCTCGCTGTGAAAAACGAAAAGAAAAGTTAAAAATAAATAAGCTCCTAACGCTGCAAAGAAAAAGTAATTTACAGAGGTGTAAATTACATTTTTCCCCATTTGGAGAGATAGCGAATGGGGACTGCTTGTGAAATGCGGTCAGCTTTATGTCGCGGAACTCCGCGATTGGGGGCCTTTTAAACGAGAGTTTCTCAAAAGTTTGAGATGGGGAGAATTCCTTTCAGATAAAGACAAGGTTTCCTTGCTCGTAAATTTGCAGATAAAAACAAAGACTATCTTAGTAATGGCCATGATTACCCAATACCACTCTCTTATCTAGAAATGCAACTTATCAGAATTGACTACTGGGTATTAAATATTTTTTAAGAAATGTAATAGAGACTTAAACAAATCACTAAAATTTTATAATTCTTCTGAGCATTTCCCTATGTGGTTCTCCAACAGAGCTTTTAAATTTCTGAACAAAATGTACACCCAACTAAGCCAAATTTATTTGCCAGTATAAAACAATTTCTAAAAATAACAGACTAATTATTTATACAAGGGATAAATATTCTAAATTATAAAGTAATATTCTGATTTTCAGATGACGAAAAGGATGTGAAAAAAATTATTATATGTGTGTGCAAAAATAATATTATATTTTGGGGTAAAATATATAAGCGCTTGGCTTAACTAAATCTGAATTTCGTATGATTGGCAATATTGAAATAGTAATGCAAACACCTGTTATAAGATTTTAAATTTGCTATGTACTTGGAGCTAACTGTTGTTTCTGTAAGTTTCTTTCGTTAAAACTATTTTAATATACTAAGTATTGTACCTCATTGATCAAATAATCAGAATTGATGGTGAAAAGTTCAGGAAAATATTCTCAGATGACAAAATGGATTATATTTCAGAATTAATGGATAATACTTATCAGATTTTATGCATCATATTGAATTTAGGAAACTAAATTACCATGTAAATCTCTCTTTGTTTTTGATTGAAATACATTATATTATATTATATTATATTAAATATATATCTTCTTTGTTTATAAGATTTCATTAATAGGATTATTGAAACATCATGAAGAAGCTTGTCTCTGTTGTAAATGATTTCTAGAGGACATTGTTTAATTACTTCAGTTTAACATACTTAGCATTTAAATGAGCAGAAATAAATATGTATAATATTTGCGGAGATCATTCATTCAGTAAGAAATCTCTCAAACTTTATTGTCATATATTTTCCAGATTTTATTATGTATATATATATAAGAACTAATACACAAAGCCTTCTAAATTACCACTATCAAGTAGTTGGATTTGAATTGATTAATATTGTCGAATTAAATAATACAGTCTGAGAATACAGTAGATAATAGTTTCAATTTCTTTCAAAAAATTTTTCAATTTGCTTATCTTCAAAAGTTTTCCAAAGAAAATTGGTTAAGTTTCTGAAGATTGAAAAGATATTGCATATGCAAAAATAAATGAAATAAAGTGAACTATCATGAGAAAAGACTACAAAACCTCATTTAAGAAGCTTCTGAATAAACTGTTAAGATCCATAACCCTTTTTTCTAAATAAAGCACTTTGATGGAGTATTAAATAGCACTAGGAACTAGCATTTCTATAACTAATATATATATATATCTCAAATGACACTTCTATAAAAAATTTATAAGTACGAATATAGTGCCAGAAAACTACTAAGCCTCAGAACCGGTGGGATTTCATATACACGGATGCTGACCATAGTAAGAGAGCGTTTCCAAGGCAACCGAATGTTGCCTACTCTGCCCTTAGGCTGCAGATTTTTGACCTCACTCTTAAGTTCAGTCCCATAATAGACCAGAGGCTATCTCTGACCCTTAAAGTCACTCCATTGGTTGGAATAGATGTCATAGAAAGTCCACTCTTAGCGATTTATCTCTGGTTTTTCCTATGGCGAATCTTTTATTTTTAAATAAACTCCCCGATATATAGATAAGAAATAATATAAAGTTACATTTTAATTTAATCGAATCATTTGGAATAAAATAATTATAGATATTATAGAAATGTTATAAAATAAAAAAATAAAAAAATAAAAAAAAAAGATAAATTTTCTGTTTAACTACATATTAGTAAGACATTTTTTCACAACATATTGATATTTTATATTATTATGTCCTTATTGGAATTATTTTTTTAGTTATTTGATTTAAAATCATTTTAATACATTGACGGAAATGAATAATTAGATAGCATGATGCTTATGATAATTTTCTTTTGCCTTGTTGCCGACTTGACACATAATAATTATGAATTTGGTCTTTGGTTTTTTGATTGGTTTCCTACCTTTAAGTGTGCATGTTCGTTATGGTTAGAAGAACTCTAAACCATAGATCATTGTCCAATAAAATCTCAAATGCAAAATGACAACCCACCTTTGTTTATTTTTTGTTCGCATGAGCTATGACCTAAAATTCTTTCAAGTACAATATAGTTTGTCTTTATTTTAATTTAATGTTTATATTTTAACAGTATTTTTATTTATCAAATTAGCTGATCAAATATAAGAAATTAAAAATACAATAGTTAATTCGTATTAAGATATATTTTTCGATATTTAATAAGTCATCATTAGCAAATTTAATCACATTTTTTTCTGATTAATTTTTACCAAATAAATTCCCTTATAATTCTGCTTGATTTTTTTAAAGCCAATGATCACATAAAGAAATCTATATTTTAATTAGAAGACTATTCTCATACCAATATTTCATTTCCTTCTATTTCTTTATGTGATCATTGATTTAAAAAAAACAAGCCAAATAAAATCCCTTATTATTCTGCTTGATTTTTTTAAAAATCAATGATCACATAAAGAAATCTATATTTTAATTAGAAGACTATTCTTATACCTATATATGTGGAGATAAGGGGCTAAATTAATTTTAAACATTTAGTCTTTTCAATACGACTGTTTTTTTCTTAATGGTGTACTAAAATTATTAACTTTTTGGGAGAACAGCTTTTTCCCCTAAAATACCCGTTTCTGTTCGCAATGTTATTCAGACTTCTCTCAAATTTAAATACTAAGCTTATTTTATATTTGAAAAAATTATTCCTTTTAAAAATTAAAAATATCTTAAATATTGGCTAACATTCCAACAAAACAAAAGCTATGAATAAAGATAATAAATTAGCCGTCATATAATTGTAAATTACAGACTCCTAGTTTTCGTCAAATCCATATTTTAATTATAATTATTTTTACCTTTAATAGTATTATTTACACGTAATTCATTACTCAAGAGAAATTAGCAGGATTTAAACTATTTTTGCAAAAATTAAAATTACATTGTGTAATACTGGTTAATTCATTTAAAATAAAACCATTTTTTATGATTTAAAGAAAAAGTAGGGCTTTTTATCTTTTCTATCAGTTAATTAACTTTTATTAATGAATTACATATCCATAAATTAAAGATAATGCCGGAACCAGGAACCAAATGTTGAGAAAATATGTGGATTTATTCATATACCCATTCATTAAACAAATGAGGAAGAATAAAAGACATGATGTAGGTAAGATGGCAGGCATATTATGGCTCATTAGAGCTCTTATACTACATATCATCCGTACAACAACTAAACACTATGTTGCTGATATGATGATTAACATATCCATACGAAGAAATACAATCCGCACAATGCCAAGACATGCTGAGTATTACATTATCTAGCTACACTTAAAGCAATGACCTTCACTCAGTAATAAATATTCTTCGAAGGTCTAATTCAAATGTAGGAGATGGTTGATGGGCTGCGATTCGCTTATCAAGCATGTCCCACACGCACTCTATCGGATTCAAGAACGGGGAGAATGCTGGCAGTTCCATAATAATGATACTCTCCGATGGAAGACAGCCGTTGAAATTGTTTGAACGGTGAGGGTGGGTGCGTTGTCATCCATAAACACAAATTCGGCGTTCACAGTACCCCTAAACAAACGAACATGTTGTTCTTAAACGATGTCCAGATAAATTTGGACTTTAAAGTTGCTGTTCAATCATGTTGTTTTGGTGGTACCGGTTACCTAGCGTTCACAATATGAACGTCCAACGTGAATAGGATTGAGAGCTAAACCTCGACTTATTGGAAAACATGTCGCAAGTTCATTTTAACAGTCTCCGTATTGCATGCTCTCTACTCCAGACAACACTGGCAACAGTGAGTTGCCGTGAGCCTTAACACATCTTACAGGCCTGCGAGTTCATAAACCATACTGTCTCTAACGTTTGTATACAATTTGGTTTGAAACAGTCATATTCGTGGCTGACGCAATAGATCCGCTGTTGTGCGCTATCTATTTTCTTGACCAATCATCATTCGACGATGCCACTTGAGGAGCGATCTGTAACATAACGTTTACTGACATTTCCGTCATCTTGAAATCATTGCCATAACCTAGAGAAGCCATTTTTAGGGATTGCGTGTTCCTCGGTTACTGCCATCTGAATGCGTATGCATCTGAATGCGTATGGCAAGCAACCGATAATTCTACTGCGTAAAACATCATTCACGCGTTTTCAGTGTCATACCTATAAGGCGTGGCTCTGAGGGCCTTACAGCTCAGTTGTAAACACGTTTCCTTCTTTGCCATAGGTCCTTGTATAACCCTCTCTTACTCTCTCGTCATTATGACGTCGTCAGGTGCTTTCTTGTAATTTGCATATGATACTTAACCATGAGTATGATATTTTCTGTAGGTGACATTTTTTCGCATTATATTTCCATTACTTCTGGATCATCTTTAATTTATGGACATGAGTATAAATCGTACATTTCTCAAGAATTGGCAACAATATTAACAGGATTCAATTTTTGAAATCCTTTTCAAAATAACCCCATTTAATTTTAATAAAAAACTTATATTTGTGTTATGTTAATAATAAGTGATACAAAATGTAATGTAGAGGCTTATTTAATGATTTTAGAAAATGGATGTTTCCGAGTTCAGTCCTATCGTTGATTAGAGTTTCTTCTTTTAAGCTGAGTAAATCTGTTCACTTATCTATAAAAAAAAGTCCTATGTTGTTAAAAATAAAAGTAACGAAGAAAAATTTTTTAATATAAAAAAACTTATGATATCATTTTAATATAATTGTTATTGAAATAATTGTTATTCTGTTATATTTAATTAATAGCTAATTTAGTCAAAATACAAGTAAGTGGGTCCAAATTATAATTAATTAGAAAGTTATTTTCAATAAAAATTATACAAAAGTAATGGAAATATTTCTGAAGTCATTGATGTATCAAATCATATTTTTTGACACAGCAAATTTACTTAATATATGTATTGTTAAGCCACATTTAGCAGAAGCGAGATTTACCGGATAACTCTTTGCTATTTGATTGTAAAGATGGTTTACTGGAATCAAAATGACGCTTTTATATTCATCAATATATTCACAATATCAGATTAAACATTTCCTCTAAGTTATTTACCTTCCATCTGGCGATTGCAATTTCCAATAATTCAAACCTAAAGTATACATAAAACCAAAGAATTTGAAACTGAAACAAATGACAAACAAACAAACGATTCAGATGACGATAAGGATTGTACAATAAAGAAAAAACATAGAAGGAGGTAGATTTCAAAATTGAAAAATAAAACAAGGGAAGAAAAAAAAAAGTATTCCACTATATCGGACGTAACGACCGTACCACTGTCACAATCATCATCATTGTGCAACGTCCCAGAAAAAATAAACACGATAAAGGGGTAGGAGAGGACATCCGAAAGGACGTCCATTGGAAATCGAAAATGCACCCGTAGTAAAGAAACGGAATCGTTTTCTTTCATTGGATGTAGCCACATTTCTTAACGGAAAAAAATAAACAAATAAAACTTAGTGAAAAAATATTAAGGGTAGAAAAAAGGAAAAAATATTATTTTGGCGTTTATCGTTAGAAAGCGACATTCCATGGATAGAATGAGATTTTTTTTTTTTTTTTTTATGAAAGCAGATGGTTGAAAACAGTTGACATTTTTTCCCATTTATATATCTATATAGTTTTACCCTTTTTTTTTTCTAGATACATATCTATATGTACCTCTTCCTTTTTCGCTTTTTACCCTAAACAGATATCTATATAAGTTTTTATTTCATCGCTCTCCTTTTCTTAAAAATCGTTACTAACTTTCTGCGGGTGCAGGCAAGCGTGCTGACCGCTTTTGCTTGACAGTTAACACCACAGAAATGTCATCTGATTTTTCTCTTTCCCCCACCCCCCTTTGAACCGCGTCTTTGGGTGAAAGGATGGATTTATTGGAAAAAACTGGGAGATTGTGGTGGGAGTGAAATTTCTGAGGGAGATGTCGTTTTTAATATCTTGCAAAGAATATTGCACTTCGAACATTCGAATGAGTGTTTCAAATCTTTTTGATACCTTCGAAGTTCTTTTGCTTAAATAATACCAAATCGTCAATCCAAACTTAAAACCTAGGCTCATTTTATAAATTCGCGCTTTTCTGGTATCACTTAATTACATTTAGTTTACATCAGTTCCTTTGGTTTCGTTTCTTTACAAGCAAATTTTTTCGATGCTGGTTTTAGATTTTTTTTATCAGATCTTATGCAGGGTTTTGTAAATTCATTTTTTAAATTATATTAATGTTTAAGAGGAAAATCAATAATTTGTAATGAATATAAAATATTTAAAGTAGCCGAATTTTTTAAATTATTGACATGAGTATATTGTGTTTGTGTGTGTGAGTGAAGCATTCTTAATCACAATCAAAAGCTGGTTTTTATTTTAAAAAATAGACTTCTCTTTAAGCCCTTATAATTTTTGAGCTCCCCTCAGAAAAGATGTATGTTTCAAAATTCAAAATAGATGCATGTATATAGTACATGTATTTTATATTTCGATTATCATTCATAAAGTTTCCCTGCAAGTATAAAAATCATGTAATCTTGTTCAAATTCCTGTTTTATGATAATACATTGAAATATTTCTTCTTTGAGCTTTTTGTGATACTATTAGGTTTCTTTCCTAGATAGCTATGTCTACTTCAATGGAGTACTTTAAATAAGCACTTTAATTCAAACGTGTACTTTGATATTAAATATTAACATATATAGAACACAAAAAAGCAACGAAAATAATCACTGCCCAAATTTATTTAATTTACGATAAAATCATATCTATTTTTTAATAAAACAAATTTAGCTTTTAAATGTATATATTTTAAAAGTTGTTTTCTTTAAAGGACATTATCTTTATGGTATCTATATTTTTTTACTTTCTTATATACAAGATTATTTGAAGATAGTGAAAAAAATTTAATTATTGTTGTCACCTTCAAACAACTCAACTTATTTAGATTTATTTATATTAACATCAACTATAAATTATATAATGGTCTAGAATTATTTATAGATAACAAACTAAAATTAATTCTGTTGCTTTACATTATTTGTTAAGAGCTTCTTTTAATTACGAGTGTTTTTCTTTTATACACGAATTATTTACTCAACGAATTTCTTTGTAATGAGTAAAAGAGGAATATAATAAATTTCATTTTCGATGCTTTTCATAACAATGCCAATGACGTAATACTCTTTCGAAGGATATTTGTTAATTAAAGCGATTATAATATAACCCAAAACTCAGGATCAAGAGGAGAAAAAAATACATAAATTCAAAGAATCTAATTAATCCAGGGCAATATAAATAATTTATTGCCATAATAATCTGTGCATTCTTAAAAGTAAAAACATACAAGAATGGAGCTCAGGTTTCTTTTTATTATGGCCAATCAATAAATCCATAGCTAATAATAAACCAATCTTTTGACAGAAGGCAGCGTCACCGAAGCGTCAACCCCGAGCGACCAGAGCGGAAGTGGAGAGGAGGATTCAGCGGCGCGGCTGCGGCTGAAAAGGAAGCTGCAAAGGAACAGGACATCTTTTACGCCAGAACAGATAGAAGCACTCGAAAAAGGTAAGTGCGACATTTAGTGTTCACACATCAAGATTCTTTACCTAATTTAATTTAGGAAATGAGCATCATTTTTTCATTCACTGATTTGTGACTTTCGGAGATTTTGTCAATGCTAATTTCGCTTAGTGGTACTAATTACTTAATCTTTTTGATATCGACATCATTTGCATCATATTCTTAACTTTTCTTTTTTTAGACTATTTACTATAAGTATCTTGTTGAAGAGGAGAAAAGTTAGAAATTTTCGAACATATTATGACAATTTTATGTTAATTTTAAAAATGATTGTTAGTTAAGAATTCTGTTTTGTATCATTTGAGACAAAACTATACATATACGATAATATTTTGAAGAGCAGCAAATATATTTTGAAATAGTTTTTTAATATAATAGATATTTCAAACTTTATAAAAAAATTTCATTTATTTTATATTACATATTCAAATAATAAATTATATATGTCATTAAATATAAATTATATATATTATTGAATATGCAATGATTCATATAATGAATTATATGAATCATTATATATTCAGATCATAAATTATATTTTTTGTGTTACAAAATGTGTACTAAAAAATTGAGCTGATGAAATACAATTTTGTGTCTAAAGTGATTTAACATGACTCTCTTGTTGATGAAAAATATTTGTTTCACCATAGCCAAACTTATGTATATGAGAAAGCTAATATTAATTATTATACCAACAATCCAAATATATATATCTATTTATATATATTTATCATATTTCCTTACAATTCCTTGTTTTTTATTTTTATTTTAGAGTTTGAAAGAACACATTATCCAGATGTTTTCGCTCGAGAAAGGCTGGCCGCTAAAATTGATCTTCCAGAAGCAAGAATACAAGTGAGTGAATAAAAATCTTTTCTTTTTCAAATTTTTCAGATACCTATTTATAATATTTTTTTATTTTTTACCTAAGGAAATTATATTTAATTATATACGGATCAAGATATTACAATTATAGAATATTTGAGAAAGGGCGAGAAAAATGTATATTGAGTTGTTTCCTTTTTTATTAGCACCTAATTTGAATAAGACGTTTTTAATCAAAATCAAATTTTTGTATGGGAAAAATATATATGTTTTCATATAGAAATTGCTTCTAAATAATATTCTAAAATTATACGTGCATATCATGGCTTTATTATCTCAAATTTATGAATATACTTGCAAAAATCATGTCAAAAAGCAACTTTTATAATTTTTTGTAGACATAACAATATTTTTAGTATAGATATTATTCCTAAGAAAATATAAAAAATAATTCTTTATCAACTCTTATGATTTCCATAATGTTATCCTGAATTTACATGAGTGATAATATTAAAAATCTTTTTGTAATATGTTATACAATCTTATTTATTTGCGGTAAATTTATATCTAAATAAAATTTAATATGATTGAAAATAATTAATATATTATAATTTTTAGCTAATTAGTTAGAGAAAAATAATGTAATAGTTTAAATAATGGATCAATGCTATATACCAGTTTTTTTTAATATTAATGATTCGTGACATTAATTTGTTGATAAGCAATGCAATATTTTCTAAAAACTTGTGTTTTAAAAATAATTTTCAAGAATATTTCAGATTATTAAAAATTTTATCCGATTATTAATTTTTTTAAATTAATTTTTTTAGCTTAAACTATATTTCTTTAAATTGAATTAATTTTCAATTGCGGATATGGACAATATATTTTTCCTGACATGTTTTTCTTTTCTTAATTTTATGACCTACATTTTATGAATAACTTTACAAAAACGTCGTAGATGACCTAGTTCACCTGGTTGTTTGGTTGCAGGTATGGTTCTCGAATCGGCGGGCGAAATGGCGACGGGAAGAGAAGCTTCGAAATCAGCGGAGGGCAGCGGAGCAAGCGACGACGACGCCCGGCCGACTACCCCTCAACACAGGCTTCCCCAACTCTCTCTACCCCAGCATAGGACAACCTATGGCCAGTATGGCTGAGACTTACAGGTGTGGGTTCGTACACATTTCTGAATCTCTAATTTTTGTGTTGAGCATTGAATTTTATTATAAAACTGTCCTTGATCAAGAAGTATCAATATAATATTATATATTTATGTTTTTGTAATCTAGATTTTAAACACATATAATATATATATAGATTTTAATTTTTAGATGAGAGGAATACATATTAGATTTTCTTACACAAGATGAGAATAATAAATTTTCGTCTAAATTCTCTTTATTCGTTTGATTCTTGTAGATAAATTTTTGAGAAAGATAAAAGTTAATCGACATATGATAAAATTAACAGATTTGGATCTTAAATCGCTTCCAAAATACAATTAAATGGAAGATTTGTGAATACAAATTTCTTATATCTAGATTTAAACATTTATTAATAACTAAAAGGATTTTGTATTTAAATTCCATGCATAACTTAAAATTTTTAAGTAATGATTATTTTTAAATAATAATTAAGTAATGATTTATTTTTAAATAATAATGTGACAGACATTATTTTAAAAAATATTTTTTCAATTTGAAATTAAAAAAATACATTTTTTTATTCATATTATTAAATGTGCTTTTTCTTTGAACTTTAAATATAATTCTTTTGAAAAATCATTTCTTCAAATAATTTTAATATAATTTTAATACAGAGAATATTTTTAAACTTTTTAAGAACAAAATTATCGAGAATTTACTACCGAATGTTTTTATTAAAAAAATAAATAAATTTAAAAGTGTATAATACGCTGAAAAAATATTTATTAGACTCTGATAAATTCTTAAGGGCCTCATTGCAAGATAAATTCTTAAGGGCACAAATTATGTTAAAGTAGAATCTAAGTTTTTTTTTTTCTTAAACTTGTGAGAAGTATTCTAAATTTAAAGAAATATTTTTATACAAATACTGAAAAATAGACATACAGATTAACACAAATGTTTATCATCTGAAATTCTCAATAAACGCGTATTAAACTTTAATATTAATTTATTTTATATTTAATATTCATTTCTAAATTATTTAGACTATTTCACATGCATAATAATAAAAATTAAATAAATTTACATCATCTGGAAATAAATGGATTTTAAAATTAAATTAATTTATAGTTGATATTTTAAGTTAAGAAAATTGAAATGATAAATTCCCTAATATTTCCTTTGATTTAGATTAATTTTATAAAATTTAATATTCTACACATTACCGTGTTGTAAAACTATTTCTTAACTTTTACAATTCTATATTTTTAAATTTGGAAATTGATTAATGTTAATTGAATAATGTTATACAAACCAAATTATTTCCTAAAATAAAGTAACGTTGAAAAAATGAGAGAAAAACAACAGGAAGTGTCACAGATATATTGAATTTTAAAAACTGGTAATATAATACATCATTTTTACATTTTTTTTTACTTTAATTTAATGTTTGCATTGATATTTTTTTAAACAATGTAAAAATCTCTTAAATTTAAAAATCATTTTTATTTTATCAATGTAAAAATCTTTTTGATTGCAATTTTTCGTACATAAGCTCTTAGGTTGTTTATCATATTTATAATAAAAAACAGAATACAATAATTTAATATACAAGGATTTATAATCATCTTTAGCACATTTAAAGTGAATTTTAAAATTATTAAATTGAATAAGGTAACAAAATGAATATGTGACACATCTTATAAGCTTTATCTATTGAACTATTATTTATTATTTTTTCAGTACAATACCTACTATGCCAACATATTCAACAAACATGACACCCAGCTCATGCTTGCAACAACAAACCACCTCATACTCCTGCATGCTACCTCCTGGGGGAACGAGAAGCTATGACCCTCTCTCCCTGGGCAATTATACCAGGCCAGCGTGTCCCACTGCTCAACCGCACGTGATGCAACCCGTCAATAGTCAATTCCCCAGTGTCAACAACGGCAGTGCTGCATCAACAGGTAAATGAAGACATTCCATCAACAGTTCAGCTATTCAGAGAATAGGATGTGAATGTCCACAGATCCGGAAATATATCTCAATCCATTTTATTCACTAAGCCGAATTTATTAATTACGATTATTGTTCTAATGTACAAGAATGTATTAACAGCTAAATAACAATTTAACGAGCAATAAAAATTGATAGTATTTGAAAAAAAATGAAATAATTATCATATCGTTGTTGTGTTAAAATTGTAAATTAAAGTGTTAATTTTAATAATAAATTTAACTTTATGCCAATATTTGAGCAATCTTTGAAAGGAATATCAAATTCCCTTTAAATTAAAGCTTAAGTCATAAAAATCTAATTCATAAATATTATTTGATTATTATATTATTTATTATAAGCTCGTATTATTCATGTAACCAAAAAATAGGGAAATAAATATTTCATTTAATTAATTTTTTGATTTGATGTTTTCACAAAACGTAATCATTTAAAGAATTAACGTGTCCCTTTTTTATTTAGCTTTAAATGTTTCTCCATTTGTAGTTTCAGACATTATATATTAAGAAGATAACATGCCATTATGCGCTTGAGTATTTGCTGAATCACAGGAAGTGAACACAAAATATTTTAAATTGAAAAATGAAAGTTTTATGATTCGTAATGGAAAATAACATTTGAATAGCCGAATAAAATTTCATTTTAAACTCACATGTATATTAAAGTAACTATCATATTCTTGATTTAAACATTTTACTGGTTCTTAAACATATACATTATTTCTTTAAATAATAATTTTATATAAAATAAGAAGATACATTCAAGCTTACATTTTTCTCTATTTGTAGAGTAGTACTTTTATTTCATAATTTTCTTGACATCTCTGTAGATGATTTTACTGCATTCCAAATTATCTAAGGAATGAAATTCCATTTAAAATAATTTCAAAATGAAAACTGTAAAAAAATTAATGTAATCTGATTACACAATTTATTTTTAACTTTAACGTACTTTTTGAAAAGCAGAAAAAAGCTTAGAAATTTTAAGAAATTTTAAAGTTATAAAATAATTCGTATAGACTTTAAATTTCAACAATCGATCAAAATATATATATATCGATAATTATTTTTTTATTATTTATCTGATGATATAATTTATTTTTCACGTTTCATGTAACTTTACAGTTGCTTTTGAGGCAAAATTTTTACTTAATATTTTTATGGTAGAATCTTAATTCTTTTTAATTTATATTTGATTGAACTGTATTTTAAAACTAGTGAAAATATAATCTTATTCATCAACAGTTTAATAAAAGGAAAACTTTAATAAGCAATTTTAATATAATATTTAGAAATGAGCACAGAAAGTTGTGAAATCAACTATTTGTGCTTATTTCTATGAGAAATTTAAATCTTCTGTTATTTTTCAACATCAGGAGAAAAAGTTTTTATTGGCAATTTAAATTTATCCCTATGATTTATTATATAAATCGAAAATAATGTCCTTAAAAAGTTTGCAGTTCATTATTGAATAATAATTAAAATGCCAATTTTAATTTTAAACAAGTATTTATTTTTCTAAAAAAATTATTCAATTATCCCAATATTGTTGTTTATACAAAACTTAAATAAAATATTTAAATGGTTTTTTAACCTTTTTTTTTTAAAAAAAATTGAATATATTTTTCCTGTTTTGCTATAAAATGATGCATGTTTCTTCTTTCCAGGGCTTATATCTCCTGGTGTTTCGGTGCCTGTTCAAGTACCCGGTCAGTCCAATGACTTGAACATGGCATCCAATTATTGGACACGGCTACAGTGACATCACCCGAATACCACAGACACCAATGACTTCGTCAGTCTGTGGCTGCAAGAAGCTGAAGAACGGCAGAAACGCATGAAGGGACTTTACGAAGACATTAAAAACAATCTGGAGCAGCAAGCCAATCATTAAAGAGCAAACCAATCATTAAAGAGCAATCCAATGCAAACTGCTCCCATACCTCTAATGCATGACGTGATTAAATGGGCAAATGATGGTAGAAAGACTGAAGAAAAGTTAACTGCTATTTTAATTTATTGAAGCTAAAAGAGTATTGAATTTAAATTATTATAAAATATATTAATTACCATATTAATTTTTGTTTTTTGAAGATTATTTATTACTGTCACGAAATATATAATTGTTAATTACTTCGACATAGTTTAAAATATTATAAATTAATTTTAAACTTTAATTTTATTGTGAATTTCGGATAAATAGAAAAGTGTATTCAAATTTCAACGAATTAATTTGACTTATCTATATTATCAAACATTTTTGCTACATTGTTTCATAACTATAAGACTGAAAGTCATTAAATGTTACATCTGATTTAAATATTATTTGTATATTATTTTTTTTTTGAAATAAATCAATGCACTTATCATGAATTAAAAGATAAAAAAATTTAATTTTTTTATATTATACAAAACTGAAATTCTGCTGACCATTTTTTCTTCTAAATATAAGATGTTTATTACGATGCCTAAAATTGTAAGATAAATGTATAAAATTAATTTTTAATTATTATTAATTTTTATCTTTGAATTATTATTAAAATCATACTGTTGCATATCAATTCAAATTATATAAAATGATTTCTTAAATGCTTATTATTTGTGTATTACCTTTTAGAGAAAAATAATTTATGTAAAACCAACATGATAAAAATAATATTTTTATTGCATGAATATGCATTGTCAATTTTCATGGGCTTTTATTTACAAATAGGGTTTTAAACTATTATTGATAGTAAGAATATTTTATATTGATCTAATTTTTATTAGAGTTAACTATTTTATTGTCTTATTATTAAAGTTCAAACCATTGAAGAACTTAACTAAAACCACAAATGAATAAACACATGTCTATATGAATTTATTTAAGCTTCCATTTTTTTATTTGTCAAAGTATACATTCTTTTAACACAAGGATGCTCCATTCTGTGATAAGTACAGATTGTACTGATTGTACAGTATTGAGTTCGAACAGATGTTTCTAGGTGATTAAGATAGAAACTACTATTCTCATATATCGGAAATGTGACAGAAACTCTGGATGAGTTGTTGGTTAAATGAAGAGTAATGCAATTTTACATTTTGCCATGTATAGTATATAAATAATGCCTGTAAGATATCCTTATAAACTTATAACAATCATATAGTGTAAAAATTGTGACATAACGTATCGTATAAGCATAATGTACATTTACCTCCATCATTTTGACAACAACACTTGACGCACATACATGGATACTTTTCTATATACAGACATTCTAAACCAATATTCGCGACTAAAAGCATCCTTAAACGCATTAAAATAAATCCAGTTTAATGTAGTTTTATACACTTTCCTTCCAAAGTATGATTACATAGAAGCAAATATGCTATGCTTATATATAACAAGATAACACATTAAGAATTAACTTGTTTTATATAGTATGCAAAAGTATATATATTGTATGTATTATATACTACATGAAACTCTGTTTTATTTAATGTACGATTTCTAGTGTGTAAAGCTATCATTATGCAGCTTAATACTGACATTACGGACGGCTTTTTAAGTTTTGTAATCAGTACAAAAGTATATAATTTGTTATTGATTATTTTATGAAATTAAATTTTTTAAGTGGTTCATTAAAAAGTATATGAAAATTAATATGACATGATAATTAATAATAGCGTTTGCTAAAAATTTGATTATATTGTTGCAGGCGATATAATAAAAATAAGCATTTATTGCAATTATTAAATATATAATAAATGCTTAATTAATATTAAATGTTATGTAATAAATGTTTTAATTATTTTATGTACTAACTACAATTTTTTATGAAAAATTTCTGAAAGAAGCATTGAAGTTAAGTTCAATAAATAGAATATATATAAATTTATATTTCAAATCAACCTATAATTTTTTCAAATATTGTATTGTGAAAACAATACAATATTTTGGAGAACAGATTTTGTAGGGACCCTATCTTGTTCAATTAATTGTAATTGGTATTGAAAAAATTTTAAAATGAAACTAGGTTTTAAAATAATACTATCTGGCTAAAAATTAAATCTTAAACTAACGCAAATATGTATTACACTTTCACTGAAAATATTATCTGGTTGATCATCTCTAATATTTATAGAAACTCCAAAACTTAAAATTACAAGATTTGTGTTTGATGCACAAGCTGATCTTGCTTTAATTTACAATGGAAATGAGATGAAACCTTTCTTAAGATATTACTAGATGACGTATGTAGAGAAGTGAAATGTAATAAAAGATGTAACATTTTATGAGCAAAGTGTTGTTAATGATCTTCACGAGCTACATTCATTTGTACAACACAAGTGGTCTTCCTCAGTCCTGTGGCACAATGTGCTTGTATAAAGGAATCGGATGTTTCAGGAATAATTGTACATTATATTGTTGTAATAATAGTACAATATGTTTATGTTAATAATTATTTTAAGTGCTTTGTGTGTATATTATTTGTAATAAACTTTGTATTCGATAAAACTGTGCATTCATTTGTTAAGATTAGAAACAAAAATCGTAACATATCATATTGTTACATACAGGTGCCCAACCTGTCTAGTGGTTTGCGTAACTGACTACTGATGGGGAGGACCTGGGTTCGAATCCCAGCTCGGGTATGGACGTATTTTCGGAAATGGGTTTGTGGCGTGGGCGAGGCTACTCATACCTCCATGACATGGTTCACATATGCCCACCGAGTAACGATAAAATGAGTAGCAGTTTCCAGCCTTGTTGCGGCAAATGGGCTAATGTACTTACTTGTTCAAGAGTTCCCGCCATTAGAAATAAACAGAAAATATATTACATACAATACCATAACATATTTTTTTAACATATGCTACATTAAGCGAAAAAGAAAACTGGAAAAACTAATGCTGTAATAAATAAAAGAAACTATTATTGATTTATCCTTTCATTGAAAATAAAAAATAATCCCTTTCTGAATAAAATATTCTCTGCAGAAATGAGAGAATATTTTATTCGGAAAATGAATTAGTTTTACTTAATATTTTAGTTTGGCTTACTTTTAAAGAAATTAAAATCACTATTTAAAGAAATTAAATTAAATAAAAAATTTTTTTTACAACTTATGCTTTGTTGAGCTTTTTTATTTATACTATTAAATATTATACTATTTAGTATTTAATATTAATTTTCGAACATTATATTCCCTAATAATTCTGAACTATTTTCATACTTCTTGTATATTGTAATATTCATACTCGTAAATGATAAATAACTAATTTTGGATTCAATCCTTTAATATAAATTGAATCTAAAATTAGTTATTTATCATTTACGAGTCCAAAATTATTGTAAATTAAAAAATGTATCCATAAGTCAGTTGAATTTTAAATACATATTTAGTTAAAACTAATTAAATAATTATAAATAACTAACCTATTTTTCTGCTTAAATTATTCTTTTAACTTCTAACTTTCATTGAAAATTTTATGGCTAATTTTAAAAAGTTGTGAATTACTAATTTCATCCTTTTTGTCTCTTTATTTTACGTTTTCGCTCATAGTTTCTTTGCCTTATTTATTGAATATTCTTTATAGTATTTTTTCAGTAAAATTTGATTCAAATATTTAAAAAAATATCTTATTCTAAATTAATTTATTAAAAACAATAGGAAATTAGAAATAATATCAAAATAATTCATTCTCACAATTATCAAATTGTTTTAATCAATTAATTACTAAATTTATTTATTATAAAAATAAAATCAATTTATTATTCAAATTATCAATAAAAATTATTAATAATGAAAAATTATTAATGCTGGAATAAAAATAAAAATAGAAAAATTTGTTACCTAGAAATATTTCCATGAAAACTTAATGTTATTGACTATTGAATCAAGATGAAATTTATTTACCCTCAAAATTTCTAAGCTAAAGTGAAATTTGGAGATAGATGAAGTTATTAAAAATTCATTTAATGTATTAAATGAATTTGAAAAACAAAAACAAAAAAATATTTTTAAAAAATGTCCTATTTCAGTAGTTTAGTAATTGCACCATAATATTTTCTATAAACCTTTTTTTTTCCTTTTATTATTAACACTATTTGTTCGAAAATGAAATTTTTATTCCATTTTATCATATCATAAAAACTTTAAAAACGAAAACAGAACACTCTTGTAAATCACCTGAACGGCATCTTTGGCTTCTAGTAGGACATTTCATGAAAAGTAAGTTGTAATTACGTATAAAAATTGAGAAAACTGGGAAAACTACTCAATTGATCAAGAACCTACTCAACAAGCACCTACTCAATTGATATGAATGTTGAAGACAGAAGCATAACATCTATCCCACATAGTACAGCAGTGGTTGAAATAGAACCCGGGGTTCTTCTACTTCTAAGAATAAAAATTTGTCATGTTTGAAAACAAATACGAGTCAAAGGTTGTTAAAAAATTTTTTTGAGAGGATTACTCGGAAATCACTGCATAAGTTGCAAAATTATATATATATATTCGGATTCATCAGAAACTCACGAAAATAGTTTTTGGTTTACTTAATTTTGTAATCCAGAGCAAACAATAATATTAAAAATTTGTAATGAAAAGATTTTCTTTTAGCTCTTTTCCCAATAATAGGAATTTGTTTTTTATTAAAAATCAAAATATTTATGCTATTATCAAATAAATTCAATCACAAAAATTTTTATGAAAATAGAATTTGATTATTATAACTGTCATAAAAAAATAAGTTTCGGAAACATAAACATGACAGTAAAGTTGATATAACTTCGGTTGTTTTTTTAATATATTTTTTTAAATGATTTTTGATGAAATTTTTTTTGATGTAGTAACAGTAATACATTTGAGAAAAATTCATTTCATTTGATTGAAGAATATTATGTTCCCTTAAATTGTGACATTTTCTATCAATAAATATTTTTTTATAAACTAAGCCAATTTTTCATAGTTTGTTTTAAATTTCAAGAAATAAATTTCCTAACTCGTGAACAAAATAAACTGCTATTAATTGTGTTTTAATTACGTGTGCATAAAAATAATTCAGATTCATTTTCAACTGCAGTTATGAAAAAAATCGATACACTATTTCAGTAATGAAATATTTGAAAAAATTGTATACATTTCGTATATAAATAGTATATTGCTGATATATTGCGCATTGATGCTTTTAAATAATGGTTTTTGTTATAATCTAAGAAATAATTTTGCAGATAAACATAAACCTATTCATTAATCTCCTGCAATAATTACTTAATAGTAAAAAAATTATTTATGCTCTGAATCCTCCACTCTTCAAATAACAAGCTAAATAATAGTTTCTGAATCTATGAGAATATGTAAGACATCTGGTTTGAGGAATTATTACCCACACCTGGATTGTAAACAATCCAGAATCAAAGGAATTCATAGTTTATTTATCAAAACATTATTCATTAAACCTAATGAAATCCGAATCATATTACACATTTTAAAATTTTCTGCTTGACTAAGCTGACATGAGGATCTATCAAATTTATCGAAGCAGCAAATCACATGTTTGTCTATTTGTATTACATACTTATATTTTCTTATTTAATCAGTATTGCTTGAGAAAAGTGTAAGGAATTAGTTTGAGAAAAAACAAATCAGTGAAGAAACTAAAAACTATGAATTTGGTATGAATAAATAAATAATTTATTATGAAACTTTTGTAAATATAACCGTGCCACATATTTCCCTCTATTAACTGACTTAAATATCTTCCATTTGTGAATAATTGTAAAAATGATTTATTTTAACCCTTGATAATTTAAAGAATAAATTATATGAATATATATATATATATATATATATATATATATAT